>JAWPHD010008244.1:0-117633 GCA_037043455.1 Cyrtodaria siliqua
TAAACTATCTAACACATCTTTATGTTTTATTTTTCACTCTTTTAAAGGCACACATGACAATCCTGAAGTATTTATCAAGAATTAAGACAAGTACCTTGAGTAGATTTATTAATCCAGTATCCGTTTGACTTTAAATCTGCTTGCCTATATTCAAATAAAAGGTTGCGGAACGTCGGTGGTTCTACCCAGGTGCCTGCCCGTGCACGAAAATTGCCCGGAGGAGCACCTGGGGTCTTCCTCCACCAATGGAAGCTGGAAAGTCGCCATATGACCTTAGCTGTTGGTGCGACTATAAAATCCAATTCAATCAATCAATCAAATAAAAGGTTTTGGAGTTTTCAATTGTTCTTCGGTAGTCTGCCTTAGTTTTAAATATGTTATTAGTGTGTTATAATCAACACTATGAAAGTAATGTGCAACTTTGAAATAATTATTAGTGAATTACGGTTTGAAAATATGCAAGTTGTGTAGCAGCTAACAGGATGTCACAAGTTTAAAATAATAATTAATAATAGCATTGAGCGATGGTAAAATGTTACAGCTGGCTTGTTACTTTAATCCTTAACCCGGTAAGCACGACTATAATAGCCTTTGCGTCCTGAGAGTAACTCGCAGCTGATCAGGGTTTACATTGTCCTGCTGATCAGTCATTTCCCCCAAAACACCCCTTTGTCACATAAATGGAATGATTTTAATTCAAAGAAGCAACATATATATGTGTAGGTGGTTACGGGTTAAAAAGAAGCAAACATTTGAGGCTTCCTCTGTTTACGATTCGTTCAGTTGTAAGTTTTCTGTCTGTTCTTTCAAGAAATATTTCCTTAAACTTTCATTAAATCATAAAACCAGCGACTGAAATAAATTATTTTAAAATAATCTCATACCAATTCTTCTGTAGATTGTATGGGACCCTGTGAAGAAGAGATGGATAGACAAGGATGGTGGGGGAGAAGAGGAGGACAAGCCAATAGTGCCACCACCCAAGGATGCTGATCTCTCGGGTAGGTGTACACAATATAATATGGGAAGAGCGCAAAACTGTTAAACGTAAATATAAATGAAGAACCAGATACAACAGTTTGGCATTGAACCGTCGACATTTTGATTTATAATACCGCAACGTTTGGGTTATCTGGAACCAAGAGAGATATGAGCTTCCTGGGTCTAGGATTCATTTTCATCGAGATGCAGAAACACGAGTGTTATATTCAGAAACTTCACAACAGCTGGAGCCGTTGCATTGGCAGCGAACCACCTAGCCATGTTTTTTACAAGACCGAATTAAAAAATTGCGTCCAAAGTTAGGCGGAGTAGGGTAAACACTGTTTTATGTTTCGGGTACATTTATAAAATATATTGTTTGGGTCGTTGCGGGTCTTGGTCTTTATTAGCACACCCTGTCAGTGCTCACGGAAAATGTTTTTGACAGGCAGGCCCTGAATTAATATTGACGGGCCCTGAATTAATTAATAGTAAAATATGGCAAAAAAGGACAAGCCCCCAACAGATTTTCATAGGCCCCGGGCTTGGGGCTATCCTAATTCGTGAGCACTGCTTGTTTGCATATTTGATGACCCAAGTATAAATATATTCGCTGGTTGTAGAAATATCAAACGCAAATTTATAAATCCCAATTAGTCACCTTTTAGATGGGTATGCAGTGGTCCAATTTTTGGTCCCATTAATCTCCACGGAACCACGCTGGACATAGTACACAAACACGATATGTACCTACATAGTTGGTGTGTCACATTCTTTGTCCCATTAATCTCCATGGAACCACGCTGGACATAGTACACAAACACGATATGTACCTACATAGTTGGTGTGTCACATTCTTGGTCCCATTGACCTCCATGGAACCACGCTGGACATAGTACACAAACACGATATGTACCCACATAGTTGGTCTGTCACATTCTTGGTCCCATTGACCTCCATGGAACCACGCTGGACATAGTACACAAACACGATATGTACCCACATAGTTGGTCTGTCACATTCTTGGTCCCATTGACCTCCATGGAACCATGCTGGACATAGTACACAAACACGATATGTACCTACATAGTTGGTGTGTCACATTTTTGGTCCGATTAATCTCCACGGAACCATGCTGGACATAGTACACAAACACGATATGTACCTACATAGTTGGTGTGTCACATTTTTGGTCCGATTAATCTCCACGGAACCATGCTGGACATAGTACACAAACACGATATGTACCTACATAGTTGGTGTGTCACATTCTTGGTCCCATTGACCTCCATGGAACCATGCTGGACATAGTACACAAACACGATATGTACCCACATAGTTGGTCTGTCACATTCTTGGTCCCATTGACCTCCATGGAACCATGCTGGACATAGTACACAAACACGATATGTACCTACATAGTAGGTGTGTCAAATTTTTGGTCCCATTAATCTCCACGGAACCACGCTGGACATAGTACACAAACACGATATGTACCTACATAGTTGGTGTGTCACATTTTTGGTCCCATTGATCTCCACGGAACCATGCTGGACATAGTACACAAACACATATGTACCTACATAGTTGGTGTGTCACATTTTTGGTCCCATTAATCTCCACGGAACCACACTGTACATAGAACACAAACACGATATGTACCTACATAGTTGGTGTGTCATATTTTTGGTCCCATTAATCTCCACGGAACCACGCTGGACATAGTACACAAACACGATATGTACCTACATAGTTGGTGTGTCACATTTTTGGTCCGATTAATCTCTACGGAACCACGCTGGACATAGAACACACGATATGTACCTACATAGTTGGTCTGTCACATTCTTGTCTCATTGATCTCCACGGAACCACGCTGGACATAGTACACAAACACATATGTACCTACATAGTTGGTGTGTCACTTTTTTGGTCCGATTAATCTCCACGGAACCATGCTGGACATAGTACACAAACACGATATGTACCTACATAGTAGGTGTGTCACATTCTTTGTCCCATTAATCACCATGGAACCACGCTGGACATAGTACACAAACACGATATGTACCTACATAGTTGGTGTGTCACATTTTTGGTCCCATTGACCTCCATGGAACCATGCTGGACATAGTACACAAACACGATATGTACCTACATAGTTGGTCTGTCACATTCTTGGTCCCATTAACCTCCATGGAACCATGCTGGACATAGTACACAAACACGATATGTACCTACATAGTAGGTCTGTCACATTCTTGGTCCCATTAACCTCCATGGAACCATGCTGGACATAGTACACAAACACGATATGTACCTACATAGTAGGTCTGTCACATTTTTGGTCCCATTGACCTCCATGGAACCATGCTGGACATAGTACACAAACACGATATGTACCTACATAGTTGGTGTGTCACATTCTTGGTCCGATCAATCTCCACGGAGCCACGCTGGACATAGTACACAAACACGATATGTACCTACATAGTTGGTGTGTCACATTTTTGGTCCCATTAATCTCCATGGAACCACGCTGGACATAGTACACAAACACGATATGTACCCACATAGTTGGTCTGTCACATTCTTGTTCCCATTGACCTCCATGGAACCATGCTGGACATAGTACACAAACACGATATGTACCTACATAGTAGGTGTGTCACATTTTTGGTCCCATTAATCTCCATGGAACCACGCTGGACATAGTACACAAACACGATATGTACCCACATAGTTGGTCTGTCACATTCTTGGTCCCATTGACCTCCATGGAACCATGCTGGACATAGTACACAAACACGATATGTACCTACATAGTAGGTGTGTCACATTTTTGGTCCCATTAATCTCCACGGAACCACGCTGGACATAGTACACAAACACGATATGTACCTACATAGTTGGTGTGTCACATTTTTGGTCCCATTAATCTCCACGGAACCACGCTGGACATAGTACACAAACACGATATGTACCTACATAGTTGGTGTGTCACATTTTTGGTCCCATTAATCTCCACGGAACCACGCTGGACATAGAACACAAACACGATATGTACCTACATAGTTGGTGTGTCACATTTTTGGTCCCATTAATCTCCACGGAACCCCGCTGGACATAGTACACAAACACGATATGTACCTACATAGTTGGTGTGTCACATTTTTGGTCCGATTAATCTCCACGGAACCACGCTGGACATAGTACACACGATATGTACCTACATAGTTGGTCTGTCACATTCTTGTCTCATTGATCTCCACGGAACCACGCTGGACATAGTACACAAACACATATGTACCCACATAGTTGGTCTGTCACTTTTTTGGTCCCATTGATCTCCACGGAACCATGCTGGACATAGTACACAAACACGATATGTACCTACATAGTTGGTGTGTCACATTTTTGGTCCCATTGATCTCCATGGAACCATGCTGGACATAGTCTACAAACACGATATGTACCTACATAGTTGGTCTGTCACATTCTTGGTCCCATTGACCTCCATGGAACCATGCTGGACATAGTACACAAACACGATATGTACCTACATAGTAGGTGTGTCACATTTTTGGTCCGATTAATCTCCACGGAACCATGCTGTGTACTGGACATAGTACACAAACACGATATGTACCTACATAGTAGGTGTGTCACATTTTTGGTCCGATTAATCTCCATGGAACCACACTGGACATAGTACACAAACACGTTATGTACCTACATAGTTGGTCTGTCACATTTCTGGTCCCATTAATCTCCATGGAACCATGCTGGACATAGTACACAAACACGATATGTACCTACATAGTTGGTGTGTCACATTCTTTGTCCCATTAATCTCCATGGAACCACGCTGGACAAAGTACACAAACTATGTACCTACATAGTTGGTCTGTCACATTTTTGGTCCCATTGACCTCCACGGAACCATGCTGGACATAGTACACAAACACGATATGTACCTACATAGTTGGTCTGTCACATTTTTGGTCCGATTAATCTCCACGGAACCACGCTGGACATAGTACACAAACACGATATGTACCTACATAGTTGGTGTGTCACATTTTTGGTCCCATTAATCTCCATGGAACCACGCTGGACATAGTACACAAACACGATATGTACCCACATAGTTGGTCTGTCACATTCTTTGTCCCATTAATCTCCACGGAACAACGCTGGACATAGTACACAAACACGATATGTACCTACATAGTTGGTCTGTCACATTCTTTGTCCCATTAATCTCCACGGAACCACGCTGGACATAGTACACAAACACGATATGTACCTACATAGTTGGTGTGTCACATTTTTGGTCCCATTAATCTCCACGGAACCACGCTGGACATAGAACACAAACACGATATGTACCTACATAGTTGGTGTGTCACATTTTTGGTCCCATTAATCTCCACGGAACCACGCTGGACATAGTACACAAACACGATATGTACCTACATAGTTGGTGTGTCACATTTTTGGTCCGATTAATCTCCACGGAACCACGCTGGACATAGTACACACGATATGTACCTACATAGTTGGTCTGTCACATTCTTGTCTCATTGATCTCCACGGAACCACGCTGGACATAGTACACAAACACATATGTACCCACATAGTTGGTGTGTCACATTCTTTGTCCCATTGATCTCCACGGAACCATGCTGGACATAGTACACAAACACGATATGTACCTACATAGTTGGTGTGTCACAATTTTGGTCCCATTGATCTCCATGGAACCATGCTGGACATAGTCTACAAACACGATATGTACCTACATAGTTGGTGTGTCACATTTTTGGTCCGATTAATCTCCACGGAACCACGCTGGACATAGTACACACGATATGTACCTACATAGTTGGTCTGTCACATTCTTGTCTCATTGATCTCCACGGAACCACGCTGGACATAGTACACAAACACATATGTACCCACATAGTTGGTGTGTCACATTCTTTGTCCCATTGATCTCCACGGAACCATGCTGGACATAGTACACAAACACGATATGTACCTACATAGTTGGTGTGTCACATTCTTGGTCCCATTGACCTCCATGGAACCATGCTGGACATAGTACACAAACACGATATGTACCTACATAGTAGGTGTGTCACATTTTTGGTCCGATTAATCTCCACGGAACCATGCTGGACATAGTACACAAACACGATATGTACCTACATAGTAGGTGTGTCACATTTTTGGTCCGATTAATCTCCATGGAACCACGCTGGACATAGTACACAAACACGATATGTACCTACATAGTTGGTCTGTCACATTTCTGGTCCCATTAATCTCCATGGAACCATGCTGGACATAGTACACAAACACGATATGTACCTACATAGTTGGTGTGTCACATTCTTTGTCCCATTAATCTCCATGGAACCACGCTGGACATAGTACACAAACACGATATGTACCTACATAGTTGGTGTGTCACATTTTTGGTCCCATTGATCTCCACGGAACCATGCTGGACATAGTACACAAACACGATATGTACCTACATAGTTGGTGTGTCCCATTCTTTGTCCCATTAATCTCCATGGAACCACGCTGGACATAGTACACAAACACGATATGTACCTACATAGTTGGTGTGTCACATTTTTGGTCCCATTGATCTCCACGGAACCATGCTGGACATAGTACACAAACACGATATGTACCTACATAGTTGGTGTGTCACATTTTTGGTCCCATTGACCTCCATGGAACCATGCTGGACATAGTACACAAACACGATATGTACCTACATAGTTGGTGTGTCACATTTTTGGTCCCATTAATCTCCACGGAACCACGCTGGACATAGTACACAAACACGATATGTACCTATATAGTTGGTGTGTCACATTTTTGGTCCCATTAATCTCCACGGAACCACGCTGGACATAGTACACAAACACGATATGTACCTACATAGTTGGTGTGTCACATTTTTGGTCCCATTAATCTCCACGGAACCACGCTGGACATAGTACACAAACACGATATGTACCTACATAGTTGGTCTGTCACATTCTTGGTCCCATTGACCTCCATGGAACCATGCTGGACATAGTACACAAACACGATATGTACATAGTACACAAACACGATATGTACCTACATAGTAGGTGTGTCACATTTTTGGTCCCATTAATCTCCACGGAACCACGCTGGACATAGTACACAAACACGATATGTACCTACATAGTTGGTGTGTCACATTTTTGGTCCCATTAATCTCCACGGAACCACGCTGGACATAGTACACAAACACGATATGTACCTACATAGTTGGTGTGTCACATTTTTGGTCCCATTAAACTCCACGGAACCACGCTGGACATGGTACACAAACACGATATGTACCTACATAGTTGGTGTGTCACATTTTTGGTCCCATTAATCTCCACGGAACCACGCTGGACATAGTACACAAACACGATATGTACCTACATAGTTGGTGTGTCACATTTTTGGTCCCATTAATCTCCACGGAACCACGCTGGACATAGTACACAAACACGATATGTACCTACATAGTTGGTCTGTCACATTCTTGTCTCATTGATCTCCACGGAACCACGCTGGACATAGTACACAAACACATATGTACCCACATAGTTGGTCTGTCACATTTTTGGTCCCCTTGATCTCCACGGAACCATGCTGGACATAGTACACAAACACGATATGTACCTACATAGTTGGTGTGTCACATTCTTGGTCCCATTGACCTCCATGGAACCACGCTGGACATAGTACACAAACACGATATGTACCCACATAGTTGGTCTGTCACATTCTTGGTCCCATTGACCTCCATGGAACCATGCTGGACATAGTACACAAACACGATATGTACCCACATAGTTGGTGTGTCACATTTTTGGTCCCATTGACCTCCATGGAACCATGCTGGACATAGTACACAAACACGATATGTACCTACATAGTAGGTGTGTCACATTTTTGGTCCCATTAATCTCCACGGAACCACGCTGAACATAGTACACAAACACGATATGTACCTACATAGTTGGTCTGTCACATTCTTGGTCCCATTGACCTCCATGGAACCATGCTGGACATAGTACACAAACACGATATGTACCTACATAGTAGGTGTGTCACATTTTTGATCCCATTAATCTCCACGGAACCACGCTGGACATAGTACACAAACACGATATGTACCTACATAGTTGGTGTGTCACATTTTTGGTCCCATTAATCTCCACGGAACCACGCTGGACATAGAACACAAACACGATATGTACCTACATAGTTGGTGTGTCACATTTTTGGTCCCATTAATCTCCACGGAACCCCGCTGGACATAGTACACAAACACGATATGTACCTACATAGTTGGTGTGTCACATTTTTGGTCCGATTAATCTCCACGGAACCACGCTGGACATAGTACACACGATATGTACCTACATAGTTGGTCTGTCACATTCTTGTCTCATTGATCTCCACGGAACCACGCTGGACATAGTACACAAACACATATGTACCCACATAGTTGGTCTGTCACTTTTTTGGTCCCATTGATCTCCACGGAACCATGCTGGACATAGTACACAAACACGATATGTACCTACATAGTTGGTGTGTCACATTGTTGGTCCCATTGATCTCCATGGAACCATGCTGGACATAGTCTACAAACACGATATGTACCTACATAGTTGGTCTGTCACATTCTTGGTCCCATTGACCTCCATGGAACCATGCTGGACATAGTACACAAACACGATATGTACCTACATAGAAGGTGTGTCACATTTTTGGTCCGATTAATCTCCACGGAACCATGCTGTGTACTGGACATAGTACACAAACACGATATGTACCTACATAGTAGGTGTGTCACATTTTTGGTCCGATTAATCTCCATGGAACCACACTGGACATAGTACACAAACACGTTATGTACCTACATAGTTGGTCTGTCACATTTCTGGTCCCATTAATCTCCATGGAACCATGCTGGACATAGTACACAAACACGATATGTACCTACATAGTTGGTGTGTCACATTCTTTGTCCCATTAATCTCCATGGAACCACGCTGGACAAAGTACACAAACTATGTACCTACATAGTTGGTCTGTCACATTTTTGGTCCCATTGACCTCCACGGAACCATGCTGGACATAGTACACAAACACGATATGTACCTACATAGTTGGTCTGTCACATTTTTGGTCCGATTAATCTCCACGGAACCACGCTGGACATAGTACACAAACACGATATGTACCTACATAGTTGGTGTGTCACATTTTTGGTCCCATTAATCTCCATGGAACCACGCTGGACATAGTACACAAACACGATATGTACCCACATAGTTGGTCTGTCACATTCTTTGTCCCATTAATCTCCACGGAACAACGCTGGACATAGTACACAAACACGATATGTACCTACATAGTTGGTCTGTCACATTCTTTGTCCCATTAATCTCCACGGAACCACGCTGGACATAGTACACAAACACGATATGTACCTACATAGTTGGTGTGTCACATTTTTGGTCCCATTAATCTCCACGGAACCACGCTGGACATAGAACACAAACACGATATGTACCTACATAGTTGGTGTGTCACATTTTTGGTCCCATTAATCTCCACGGAACCACGCTGGACATAGTACACAAACACGATATGTACCTACATAGTTGGTGTGTCACATTTTTGGTCCGATTAATCTCCACGGAACCACGCTGGACATAGTACACACGATATGTACCTACATAGTTGGTCTGTCACATTCTTGTCTCATTGATCTCCACGGAACCACGCTGGACATAGTACACAAACACATATGTACCCACATAGTTGGTGTGTCACATTCTTTGTCCCATTGATCTTCACGGAACCATGCTGGACATAGTACACAAACACGATATGTACCTACATAGTTGGTGTGTCACAATTTTGGTCCCATTGATCTCCATGGAACCATGCTGGACATAGTCTACAAACACGATATGTACCTACATAGTTGGTCTGTCACATTCTTGGTCCCATTGACCTCCATGGAACCATGCTGGACATAGTACACAAACACGATATGTACCTACATAGTAGGTGTGTCACATTTTTGGTCCGATTAATCTCCACGGAACCATGCTGGACATAGTACACAAACACGATATGTACCTACATAGTAGGTGTGTCACATTTTTGGTCCGATTAATCTCCATGGAACCACGCTGGACATAGTACACAAACACGATATGTACCTACATAGTTGGTCTGTCACATTTCTGGTCCCAATAATCTCCATGGAACCATGCTGGACATAGTACACAAACACGATATGTACCTACATAGTTGGTGTGTCACATTCTTTGTCCCATTAATCTCCATGGAACCACGCTGGACATAGTACACAAACACGATATGTACCTACATAGTTGGTGTGTCACATTTTTGGTCCCATTGATCTCCACGGAACCATGCTGGACATAGTACACAAACACGATATGTACCTACATAGTTGGTGTGTCCCATTCTTTGTCCCATTAATCTCCATGGAACCACGCTGGACATAGTACACAAACACGATATGTACCTACATAGTTGGTGTGTCACATTTTTGGTCCCATTGACCTCCATGGAACCATGCTGGACATAGTACACAAACACGATATGTACCTACATAGTTGGTGTGTCACATTTTTGGTCCCATTAATCTCCACGGAACCACGCTGGACATAGTACACAAACACGATATGTACCTATATAGTTGGTGTGTCACATTTTTGGTCCCATTAATCTCCACGGAACCACGCTGGACATAGTACACAAACACGATATGTACCTACATAGTTGGTGTGTCACATTTTTGGTCCCATTAATCTCCACGGAACCACGCTGGACATAGTACACAAACACGATATGTACCTACATAGTTGGTCTGTCACATTCTTGGTCCCATTGACCTCCATGGAACCATGCTGGACATAGTACACAAACACGATATGTACATAGTACACAAACACGATATGTACCTACATAGTAGGTGTGTCACATTTTTGGTCCCATTAATCTCCACGGAACCACGCTGGACATAGTACACAAACACGATATGTACCTACATAGTTGGTGTGTCACATTTTTGGTCCCATTAATCTCCACGGAACCACGCTGGACATAGTACACAAACACGATATGTACCTACATAGTTGGTGTGTCACATTTTTGGTCCCATTAAACTCCACGGAACCACGCTGGACATGGTACACAAACACGA
Organism: Cyrtodaria siliqua; assembly: GCA_037043455.1. NCBI lineage: Eukaryota > Metazoa > Mollusca > Bivalvia > Adapedonta > Hiatellidae > Cyrtodaria > Cyrtodaria siliqua. Next base: position 11,285 of record JAWPHD010008244.1, read on the forward strand.
TATTTACCTACATAGTTGGTGTGTCACATTTTTGGTCCCATTAATCTCCACGGAACCACGCTGGACATAGTACACAAACACGATATGTACCTACATAGTTGGTGTGTCACATTTTTGGTCCCATTAATCTCCACGGAACCACGCTGGACATAGTACACAAACACGATATGTACCTACATAGTTGGTCTGTCACATTCTTGTCTCATTGATCTCCACGGAACCACGCTGGACATAGTACACAAACACATATGTACCCACATAGTTGGTGTGTCACATTTTTGGTCCCCTTGATCTCCACGGAACCATGCTGGACATAGTACACAAACACGATATGTACCTACATAGTTGGTGTGTCACATTCTTGGTCCCATTGACCTCCATGGAACCACGCTGGACATAGTACACAAACACGATACAGGGTTCTCCACAGGATTATTTTCAAGCATAGTGGCATTTAGCGCGTGCTGGGGGAGGGTACGGGAGGGGGAAACCCCCTCCTGTGTTCGATTTTTTTGGCTTTTAGTAACTGCCTGTATTGACGGTGAGGCACTCTTTTGTGTGATATAAGTGATGGTAGGAAGCCATATATAATTATATATTTATGATAATAAACAATATAATAAATAATCCATGTTTTAAGACTTTTATTTAAAAAAACAAACTCATAAAAATATTAACTAAAATAAGTTCATACACAATAATACATACACAATAATACAACACACATCAACACAACATGCAGCATCTGAAATACATACAATAAACAATAATAAATAATCCATGTTTTAATACACGATGAAGAAGAAAACATACAAAGATTTATTATAAGTTTATACACAATAATACAACATATACATCAACACATCATGCACACATATAATACCATCAACTACACAATATTCATCCTTGGAAATAAAACAGCACATTTGATAATACTTAAAAAATATAACCTTAGCACTCAAATAAATCCAACACAAGTTAGCCCATTCAATGTCTTGACTCGTACATATTAGCTAACAGTTCCTTTTCAGATGCTTGACCTTCTTGGTCTGGCCATGTGCCATTCTTCCACTGCCCTGTCATATTCAAACTGATGGAGGTGGGCCCTGCATTGTTACTGCCAGCAGTGCATTGAGAACTCTGTTACACAGAGTTGACCTGTGCTGTCTTAATTCAATCTGCTGTTGATGTTGGAAGAAGCAGACCAACAGCTGCAATATTGTACAAGTTGGGGTGAGACTCCTGTAGCTCTCTGTCATTCTTTGTAACCTCCCTCACTTGTCTCCACTCGATCATCATTTAATCTTCATCCTGGTTAAAGTGGCGGGCCAAGGTCTGAAGAAATATATATAAATAATTTAATATATTATAAATATATAATAGACCAACACGCTTAATAATAGTAATAACTGAATTATTTTTGTTTTATTTTGTAAGTAATTTCTAGTATTTTTGTTTTAAAAATATTGACAAGCTTTGAAGTAAACAGATAAATAAACTACCTTCATTTCTTCTTTTCTTTTTTCAAATGACCAGATATTATCCCAAAATTGCTATTTATTTTATTTATTAACGCACAAACTTAAATCAAATGACAATCAAAACAATTATACTTACTTGCGCAAAACAAACAAACTCTTGCACATCACATCTTTCATTTCCGTCTTGAACAATACACGTGAGCCGATACACAAACTGCCAATATTAACAAACTTTCCAGTTCAACTGCTTTAAGTTACATTCTCCCATCCCAATTATCTTCCAATTACTGATTAATCCACAACAACCCGACATAATCCAATCAACTCGTGATAATTGCAATTTGTTGTCAACAAACCACTAATCACACAGCGTGTTATCGCACGTTCTGCATACTGCATAGATCAGTCACGTGTTACTTGTGTGTATTGTTTGACGCGAGTTTATGAATTTGTGTACGGTGCGCATAAGGATTTTTAAAGGCGGTGTTTGCCTTCAGATCAAAGCACCGCGCTCTGGTTTTTAAGCATAGCGGCGCAGTTTAGGCACCGCGGGATGTAAGATTTTGGAAGTCAAGCGCAGCGGCTCCGCTATGCTTAAATGGCCTGTGGAGAACCCTGCGATATGTACCCACATAGTTGGTCTGTCACATTCTTGGTCCCATTGACCTCCATGGAACCATGCTGGACATAGTACACAAACACGATATGTACCCACATAGTTGGTGTGTCACATTTTTGGTCCCATTGACCTCCATGGAACCATGCTGGACATAGTACACAAACACGATATGTACCTACATAGTAGGTGTGTCACATTTTTGGTCCCATTAATCTCCACGGAACCACGCTGAACATAGTACACAAACACGATATGTACCTACATAGTTGGTCTGTCACATTCTTGGTCCCATTGACCTCCATGGAACCATGCTGGACATAGTACACAAACACGATATGTACCTACATAGTAGGTGTGTCACATTTTTGATCCCATTAATCTCCACGGAACCACGCTGGACATAGTACACAAACACGATATGTACCTACATAGTTGGTGTGTCACATTTTTGGTCCCATTAATCTCCACGGAACCACGCTGGACATAGTACACAAACACGATATGTACCTACATAGTTGGTGTGTCACATTTTTGGTCCCATTAAACTCCACGGAACCACGCTGGACATAGTACACAAACACGATATGTACCTACATAGTTGGTGTGTCACATTTTTGGTCACATTAATCTCCACGGAACCACGCTGGACATAGTACACAAACACGATATGTACCTACATAGTTGGTGTGTCACATTTTTGGTCCCATTAATCTCCACGGAACCACGCTGGACATAGTACACAAACACGATATGTACCTACATAGTTGGTCTGTCACATTCTTGTCTCATTGATCTCCACGGAACCACGCTGGACATAGTACACAAACACATATGTACCCACATAGTTGGTCTGTCACATTTTTGGTCCCCTTGATCTCCACGGAACCATGCTGGACATAGTACACAAACACGATATGTACCTACATAGTTGGTGTGTCGCATTCTTGGTCCCATTGACCTCCATGGAACCACGCTGGACATAGTACACAAACACGATATGTACCCACATAGTTGGTCTGTCACATTCTTTGTCCCATTGACCTCCATGGAACCATGCTGGACATAGTACACAAACACGATATGTACCTAAATAATTGGTGTGTCACATTCTTGGTCCCATTGACCTCCATGGAACCACGCTGGACATAGTACACAAACACGATATGTACCCACATAGTTGGTCTGTCACATTCTTGGTCCCATTGACCTCCATGGAACCATGCTGGACATAGTACACAAACACGATATGTACCTACATAGTTGGTGTGTCACATTCTTTGTCCCATTAATCTCCACGGAACCACGCTGGACATAGTACACAAGCACGATATGTACCCACATAGTTGGTGTGTCACATTTTTGGTCCCATTGACCTCCACGGAACCATGCTGGACATAGTACACAAACACGATATGTACCTACATAGTAGGTGTGTCACATTCTTGGTCCCATTGATCTCCACGGAACCATGCTGGACATAGTACACAAACACGATATGTACCTACATAGTTGGTGTGTCACATTTTTGGTCCGATTAATCTCCACGGAACCACGCTGGACATAGTACACAAACACGATATGTACCTACATAGTTGGTGTGTCACATTTTTGGTCCCATTAATCTCCATGGAACCACGCTGGACATAGTACACAAACATGATATGTACCTACATAGTAGGTGTGTCACATTCTGGGTCCCATTAATCTCCACGGAACCACGCTGGACATAGTACACAAACACGATATGTACCTACATAGTTGGTGTGTCACATTTTTGGTCCCATTAATCTCCACGGAACCACGCTGGACATAGTACGCAAACACGATATGTACCTGCATAGTTGGTGTGTCACATTCTTGGTCCCATTGACCTCCATGGAACCACGCTGGACATAGTACACAAACACGATATGTACCCACATAGTTGGTCTGTCACATTCTTGGTCCCATTGACCTCCATGGAACCATGCTGGACATAGTACACAAACACGATATGTACCCACATAGTTGGTATGTCACATTCTTTGTCCCATTAATCTCCATGGAACCACGCTGGACATAGTACACAAACACGATATGTACCCACATAGTTGGTGTGTCACATTTTTGGTCCCATTGACCTCCACGGAACCATTCTGGACATAGTACACAAACACGATATGTACCTACATAGTAGGTGTGTCACATTCTGGGTTCCATTATTCTCCACGGAACCACGCTGGACATAGTACACAAACACGATATGTACCTACATAGTTGGTGTGTCACATTTTTGGTCCCATTAATCTCCACGGAACCACGCTGGACATAGTACGCAAACACGATATGTACCTACATAGTTGGTCTGTCACATTCTTGGTCTCATTGACCTCCATGGAACCATGCTGGACATAGTACACAAACACGATATGTACCTACATAGTTGGTGTGTCACATTTTTGGTCCCATTAATCTCCATGGAACCATGCTGGACATAGTACACAAACACATATGTACCTACATAGTTGGTGTGTCACATTTTTGGTCCCAGTAATCTCCACGGAACCACACTGGACATAGTACACAAACACATATGTACCTACATAGTAGGTGTGTCACATTCTTGGTCTCATTGACCTCCATGGAACCATGCTGGACATAGTACACAAACACATATGTACCTACATAGTTGGTGTGTCACATTTTTGGTCCCAGTAATCTCCACGGAACCACACTGGACATAGTACACAAACACGATATGTACCTACATAGTTGGTGTGTCACATTCTTTGTCCCATTGATCTCCATGGAACCATGCTGGACATAGTACACAAACACATATGTACCTACATAGTTGGTGTGTCACATTTTTGGTCCCAGTAATCTCCACGGAACCACACTGGACATAGTACACAAACACGATATGTACCTACATAGTTGGTGTGTCACATTTTTGGTCCCATTAATCTCCACGGAACCACGCTGGACATAGTACGCAAACACGATATGTACCTGCATAGTTGGTGTGTCACATTCTTGGTCCCATTGACCTCCATGGAACCACGCTGGACATAGTACACAAACACGATATGTACCCACATAGTTGGTCTGTCACATTCTTGGTCCCATTGACCTCCATGGAACCATGCTGGACATAGTACACAAACACGATATGTACCCACATAGTTGGTATGTCACATTCTTTGTCCCATTAATCTCCATGGAACCACGCTGGACATAGTACACAAACACGATATGTACCCACATAGTTGGTGTGTCACATTTTTGGTCCCATTGACCTCCACGGAACCATTCTGGACATAGTACACAAACACGATATGTACCTACATAGTAGGTGTGTCACATTCTGGGTTCCATTATTCTCCACGGAACCACGCTGGACATAGTACACAAACACGATATGTACCTACATAGTTGGTGTGTCACATTTTTGGTCCCATTAATCTCCACGGAACCACGCTGGACATAGTACGCAAACACGATATGTACCTACATAGTTGGTCTGTCACATTCTTGGTCTCATTGACCTCCATGGAACCATGCTGGACATAGTACACAAACACGATATGTACCTACATAGTTGGTGTGTCACATTTTTGGTCCCATTAATCTCCATGGAACCATGCTGGACATAGTACACAAACACATATGTACCTACATAGTTGGTGTGTCACATTTTTGGTCCCAGTAATCTCCACGGAACCACACTGGACATAGTACACAAACACATATGTACCTACATAGTAGGTGTGTCACATTCTTGGTCTCATTGACCTCCATGGAACCATGCTGGACATAGTACACAAACACATATGTACCTACATAGTTGGTGTGTCACATTTTTGGTCCCAGTAATCTCCACGGAACCACACTGGACATAGTACACAAACACGATATGTACCTACATAGTTGGTGTGTCACATTCTTTGTCCCATTGATCTCCATGGAACCATGCTGGACATAGTACACAAACACATATGTACCTACATAGTTGGTGTGTCACATTTTTGGTCCCAGTAATCTCCACGGAACCACACTGGACATAGTACACAAACACGATATGTACCTACATAGTTGGTGTGTCACATTCTTTGGAGTCATTTATTTCTAGCTGGCATCAAGGTTTGGGATTTCTCTATTTTTGTAGATTTAAGATTTTGTGGATGTTCTGGTTCAAGAAGATTGCATTATATTAGAAAAGTCTCGTAAATGTTAAATTTAAGGGTTGATAATATGGGGTAATTAATCCACGAAATCTCCTATTGAAACTTACGATTCCACAGTTAAGATGAATTGCCTTCCATTAAGTAATGAAGGCTGTATGTCCCTTTCCAAATTCCTTTTACTTGGTATGGTTTTGTTTCCATAGAAACATTGTCAAATCATATTTGTATCATTCCAGCTTGTTTTTCCCAGTCGTGTTAACTGCGGAACGGGACGGAAACAAGTGTTTTATCGTTTTCGTTCAGCATTCTTTAACTTCAGGTTCATGTTTTATCTTCGTCATTACATTCTGTAGTTTCATGTTCGTGGTTATATTCTGTATATTCTGTATATTCTGTAACTTCAGGTTCAGGGCCACCTAGTGTGCCACAAGCCACGGCCCAGAGTGTACCAACCTTTAATATTCTGTATATTATGTAACTCCAGGTTCAGGGCCACCTAGTGTGCCACAAGCCATGGCCCAGAGTGTACCAACCTTTAATATTCTGTATATTATGTAACTCCAGGTTCAGGGCCACCTAGTGTGCCACAAGCCATGGCCCAGAGTGTACCAACCTTTAATATTCTGTATATTATGTAACTCCAGGTTCAGGGCCACCTAGTGTGCCACAAGCCATGGCCCAGAGTGTACCAACCTTTAATATTCTGTATATTTTTACTCCAGGTTCAGGGCCACCTAGTGTGCCACAAGCCATGGCCCAGAGTGTACCAACCTTTAATATTGTGTATATTCTGTAACTCCAGGTTCAGGGCCACCTAGTGTGCCACAAGCCATGGCCCAGAGTGTACCAACCTTTAACACCAACACGTCGGAACCTCCCCCACCCTCCATGGGCAACAGGTTCTCTCGCAAGAAGGGCCTTGGTAAGTTAACTTGATACTAAGGCAATCATCTGTGATAGCATGATAGATTTTCGTCTTTAGCTCAGTTCTATAAATACATTAGAAAATTACGACCCCTTAAAAGCTCTTCTGCTTTTGAGACAAGAAAAGCGTAATAGTTGGCTCCCAGAAATCCTGCCTTGATGGACTAAAGGAAGCAATCCGGCCATAAGATTGAAGAAGATGAAAGATAAAGTGACACTTCTTATTTTGAACCTGAGACTGCTGTTGAGAAATAATCTAATACATATAGAGGATTGTTATTTGGCTTCAGACTAGTATATGGATATAATCTGCTTTAGCTGCTTATATTATAATACATCACATTGCAGTGTGGGATAGTAGTAAAGCCATGATATATTTATGATATTACACTAGTGAAATAAATATGCAAATGAAGGACGAATCATTGTTTAGTCATTTCCGTTCAGCTCGGAGTACATCGGAATTGTCTGTTTATGTAACTGTTAAATACCGGATTATGTAATTTAGTGAGGTAGTTACGTTGTTTCGTATCATACAGAGATGATCAAGTCATCATACAAACATACGACGTCATCGTACGACAATGTTCTACATAGGCAGCTACACTAATAAATGTGGCTTATGAGGCTTTTTTGGAGTTTAATAGAATCTCACATTCGTACCTTTTTACAGCTTAATATCATATAATTTTATCCAACTCGTTTAATAAATTCAATATTAAACAGGCAATATAAGATCCTCTATATACTGTGTAAAACGTTGTTTGATGCCAGATATCTCTGAAATGTATTTACATAAACCCTATATATGAAATAAACGTTGATGCAGAAGGGGTAAAATAATAAAAAATTATCATTTTATATCTTGTCAAATGCAGATTGACCTTAAAGTGACAATGTCCATAACATTAAGCTTACAAAACACAAAATAATTATGTTGATAAACATTACTCAACTACCATTATTGAATATTTACTAAATAGAAATAAGATGTTTCGACAGAAACAATAGCAGTATACAGTTATTTCATGGGTGTTTTGGGAACAGTCAAAACTATTGTCCCAAGGTATCGGGACGTCCTGGAAAACTGTTGCCCAAGGCCGCCAGGCTGAGGGCAACAGTTCCCCAGGTCGTCCACAATACCAAGGGACAATAGTTTTGTCTGTTCCAAAAACACCCACGACATAACTGTTTTATTACCTAATTTTTTATATAATCAGTTATTGCAAATTGGGATTCATTTGAGTTAGCTATAGGAAATCAAACTAATAAAAGTTTAATGATTTATTATATTTCATAATCGCTAAATCAGGCCTGTGGCTATGCTGAGGGACACCGAGGCAACCACCTCAGAATTTTGGGAATGTACATACTTAACATAAACAACTTGAGTACAGTATCAAAAAAATAGTCAATCATTGAAAAAAACACCAAAAAATAACGTGCTTGGAACTGAAAATGCACTTAAACACAAGAAATTGCATGTAGAAAACAAAGCGAGTGGGAGTTGGGGCGCGACGTGTATGCCACCGCACCTCCATATAAAGGGATTTGTCTCGGTTAAATTATGTCGGCTGGCTAAAGGCCTGTAAATATTATTAACTCCAAATAAAAAAATAGTACTGAGATGTTGAGTCATGATGTCAATAAAGAATGTAATAAATAGATTATTTAACTGCTGGGTTAGATAATACGAAAATCATTCAGTCGATGTTAATTGGGATAATTCTGCACGCATTCAGATCGTTCATGTCTTTGCGCATTCAGGTCACGCATGAAAAAGTTCATTGTCAGGAGGGCAACAGTCTAACTGTTTCAATCCTGTGACGTCAGTAGCGGCAAACAGTCAGATATGACTAATAACCATTAGGCAATAATACAAAATAACAAATACTGTTTCGTGGGTTTAAACTCCAATCTCACATTAAAATTACACTCGCGAATAATAATAGACAAGCGCATGACCAATTAAGCTAGACGTGCAACTGATGTAATGCAATACCAAATATGATCAAAACCTAATGTGCTAATGGATGTCACGTGAGAAACAGAAATGTAAATATTGCAGTCCCAAAAATGTTCAAATTCGCTATTTTATTACTACAAACTTATTTGGGTCTATGCTCATGTTTTCATGTATACATTTCAGACCGTAATTTGCTTATGCTCAATATATCCTCAATGTATGCTTTACTTATGGACAGTGTCCCTTTAAAAAAAGCCAGACAGGTGGATCAGCGTACATATTTATGTTGGTCAAACTTGTGGTTGGCATAGTGATACCTCAAAAGCGCTAATATATTAAAATAATTTATTGAATATATATTTTACTTCTGACTTGACAGTTGGAGAAGTGTTGATGCAGTACACTTCATAATGTCAAATGATTTTGTTTTTACTTGCAGACAGTCTTGGTTTGTATTTTAAATTATTTAAAAAAAAAGGAAGAAAATGTATGGTTTTATGCCTGTCCCGGTGTTGGAATATAGTGGACTCATATACAGATACATATTTATACCCCTGCTTATATAAAGTGAAATGAGGGCTATATAGGAATCACGCTCACGTAACATGTCTTCGTCTCGTCTCGTCACGTTGCGTCCCGTAACACGTTTTAATTACTTGCATTCCTCACAGTTTTGAATGGGTTGTTCTCAAACTTCGCATAACAACTGATGACCTTGTGTCCCTCAACATCACCCATTGTTAATTGCATAATTTATTACAGAGTTATGGCCCTTTGTTTGACTTAGAATTTAAGTGAGGGTATTCATCACCTTCAGTGATAGTTCTAGTTTGTTCGAGAAACAAAACTTGATAAGGCATGGTCTACTGGATTTTGAAAAGTAATACACACTGTATCGGCCTTGCCAGTAATACACACTGTATCGGCCTTGCCAGTAATACACACTGTATCGGCCTTGCCAGTATGTGGGAAATCCACCGATATTCAACTTGCTGGTTATCATTTATATTTTGGATTTTATACAATTTAATGCTGTGTTAGCTTCCAGTGTTTTACCTGGCTAAATTTGGTTATGTTTCTCTGTCTGAAAATTATTATCAATCTAGATGTTCATCTGGGTTCGCGCTGAGAATCTCACCCCAAAAAAAACCTGTCAGAAAAGCATAGGTAGGATTGACTTCCAGAGCTATAAAATTGCATATTCTAATGCACTTGCCAGAAACCCTGCAATCCGATTGGTTGACGTTCAGACATTTGCGACTGTTAAATAGTGCATAACCCGTCAAAAATCCAGTCGTGACATTCAGCCACCAAAAACATGACATCATTATGTTTTATTTCAGTGCATTTGGCAGTAAACTTTAAAAAACAATGAAATGAGTTAGAAACGGGTTAACGCGTATTAAGATTTTGACTTTTGTGACAGTATATCTTCGTCATTAAACATTTAGACAAAAATTGTGACAGTATATCTTCGTCATTAAATATTTAGACACAAATTTCGACATTAAACAACGGATATTCTGTCACAATATTCAGTACAGTTAACCCTACATCAGGGCTTTCCTTTATAGCCGGTAGGCGGGTGATTTACCTTCCTGCTTTGCTTAGCTGACCGGCTACTTTTAGCTGCCCACAATACAAAAACAAAAAGAAGCACAATAAAATACCCACTTACTTTTAAAGTTTTCCCTGTTACTTAAAAACAAAGAGAAAGCCCTGTATATTATACTTCTGGCATGAATATAATTTCTGTGAAGGGCCATATGGTATTTATATTTAATTTAGTTATGCTAGCACCTTTACCAATTTAAACGTCAGATTAGAATGCGAAGTGTTTTGTAAAGATATACCGGATGGCGTTGATATAGCAGTTATAATCTTACCATATATACCTTTGCTTTCATGGCTTTCTGTAGAATTCACGCAATACAATGTGAAAAATCTGTCACCATGGTGAAGGTATTATATATCCAACCGATGCTTATTTCTGTTTATCCGAAATTCTATTTTGCACGTAACAAGATGGATGCATTATAAGGTAACTACAAGGCGATCATTTACCCTGGCAGAGCCTTGCATTCACGCCTGTGTAATCAATCAAAAATAACAGTATTTTCTTCCGTGTACTGTAATGTCTCTTCCTCCTTCTATTATTTGTTTACCTGACTGCAGTAGCTTTACCATTAGGCCATAATAAATTAATTGCTAGAATATCAACCTGCCCCGCCCGCCCGCCCGTGTTTTTTTACGCCGCCCCGGCAATTTTTATATCTTCAAAAAAAAGAGAAGCTTCGATGCCAATTTTTCAGCTTTTTCCACGTTTTACAGCTGTTTGGAGAGCCGCGTTTTAAACATGTCCACTGGAACCCGGAAACATAATAACCGGTGTTGAGGTACAAAATGTCCTCTAAAAATGAGGCGAAATTAAATGGAAAATTTATTTAAAAGATTGGTTTTGTAGTAATATTGAGGGGGGTATTAGATTTGTTACTAGGCGTTTATAATGATTTTCAGTGTGGAAAATTAGATAAAAAATCTCCCGTTGCCACTGCACAGAACGTCTTCAGTGATAAAGACCGTGTTGATACTTAATAAACCTACCATGTTTGCAATTGGTGTATCTTGTAAAATATTGTTGCAGATGAAATATTTTGTATTATTTATATAAGATATATTTCTTAACATCTGAAAATGTTTAAAATCTTGAATTAATATGTTCCTGAAAGTGTAAACACTATTAAAATATTTCTTAACATCTTAAAATGTTTAAAATCTTGAATTAATATGTTCCTGAAAGTGTAAACACTATTAAAATATTTCTTAACGTCTTAAAATGTTTAAAATCTTGAATTAATATGTTCCTGAAAGTGTAAACACTATTAAAATATGTTTTCACTCTTGGAAATACCTAGTAGTATGTGTTACTATGTTTATCTTGTGCCGAGGCAATATTCCATTTGTCGTATAAAATAAAAAAATAAAAAATATATATTTCACCCCGGCCCCTTTTTTGAAATAAATTTGGATGATAAACTAGCAATTAATTTATTATGGCCTTAAGGTAAAGGAATAAAACGTAACATTTAAATCATATTTATTTTAAAACTTTCGTAACAAAAAAGATCATTACGTATTAACTGCGGTTAACCATTTCATCTGACAACACTTTCATGAAATTTGTGAAATTTGTGAAATTCATTGCATTACAAGGTCAAAAAAATTAGTCCAAATTGTGCAAATGACAATTAAAGAGGCTCTACCGATATCTGCATGTCCACCAAATAATATTAACTTTACTCAGTCATAAAGAGGACTATGAAAGAGGTAAAAGGCATTTGTAAAACCGATTTTTGTCAAACAGTAGCTGAATGAAAAGATCAGATTTTTGCAATTTTATTCGTAATAAGTTTAGTAAAGCCGATTTCAGACATTTCTCGATCGTATTTGTTTACTATCAGATTCTTTCGTTTTTAGCTCTACTGATCAGAGATCAGCAGAGCTTATGTCGTGGTGCGGTTTCCGTCCGTCTGTCTGTCTGTCTGTCCGTAAACTTTTTTTTGTAGCGACTACTCCTCTGAAACTACTGGATGGATTTTCATGAAACTTTACAGAAATGTTGCCCATGAAGTCCAGTTGATCCTAGCAAAAATTCATGTAGATGTGAAATACAAGATGGCCGCCAAATCTAAAAATAGGTTTTTAAAAAACAAGTTTGTAGCGACTACTTGAAAACTCTAAGGGATATTGATATGGGACATTTTTAAAATGATCAGCATGACATGGTGTTGGTCCTTGTCGAAAATCGTATTAATTCGAAGTTAAACATGGCTGCCAGCGGCCATCTTTGTTTACATAGAGTTATATAATGAAAACTTGTAGCGACTACTCCTCTGAAACTACTCGACGGATTTTCATGAAACTTCACAGGATGTTGCTCTTGATGTCTAATTGATCCTAGCAAAATTTTAGGTCGACCGGAAATTCAAGATGGCCGCCACGGCTAAAAATAGATTTTTAAAAAATAAGTTTGTAGCGACTACTTCTTGAAAACTACAAGAGATATTGATATGGGACTTTTTCTATAATGATCAGCATGACATGTTGTTGGTCCTTGTCGAAAATCGTTTTGATTCGACGTTAAACATGGCTGCCAGTGGCCATCTTTGTTTACATAGAGTTATATAATGAAAACTTGTAGCGACTACTCCTCTGAAACTACTTGACGGATTTTCATGAAACTTTACAGGAATGTTGTTCTTGATGTCTTATTGATCCTAGCAAAATTTCAGATCGGCCAGAAATTCAAGATGGCTGCCACAGTTAAAAATAGATTTTTAAAAAATAAGTTTGTAGCGACTACTTCTTGAAAACTATAAGTGATATTGATATGGGACTGTTTCTAAAATGATCAGCATGACATGATGGTTATCCGAGTCGAACATTATTTTGATTCGACGTTAAACATGGCTGCCAGTGGCCATCTTTGTTTACATAGAGTTATATAATGAAAACTTGTAGCGACTACTCCTCTGAAACTACTTGCCGGATTTTCATGAAACTTCACAGGAATGTTGCTCTTGATGTCTAATTGATCCAAGCAAAATTTCAGGTCGGCCGGAAATTCAAGATGGCAGCCACGGCTAAAAATAGATTTTCAAAAAACAAGTTTGTAGCGACTACTTCCTGAAATCAAAATCAATCAATAGAGCTTCAAGGTCATTTCAGGTCGGCCGGAAATTCAAGATGGCCGCCAAATCTAAAAATAGGTTTTTAAAAAATAAGTTTGTAGCGACTACTTCTTGAAAACTCTAAGGGATATTGATATGGGACATTTTTAAAATGATCAGCATGACATGGTGTTGGTCCTTGTCGTAAATCGTATTGATTCGAAGTTAAACATGGCTGCCAGCGGCCATCTTTGTTTACATAGAGTTATATAATGAAAACTTGTAGCGACTACTCCTCTGAAACTACTCGACGGATTTTCATGAAACTTCACAGGATGTTGCTCTTGATGTCTAATTGATCCTAGCAAAATTTTAGGTCGACCGGAAATTCAAGATGGCCGCCACGGCTAAAAATAGATTTTTAAAAAATAAGTTTGTAGCGACTACTTCTTGAAAACTACAAGAGATATTGATATGGGACTTTTTCTATAATGATCAGCATGACATGTTGTTGGTCCTTGTCGAAAATCGTTTTGATTCGACGTTAAACATGGCTGCCAGTGGCCATCTTTGTTTACATAGAGTTATATAATGAAAACTTGTAGCGACTACTCCTCTGAAACTACTTGCCGGATTTTCATGAAACTTTACAGGAATGTTGTTCTTGATGTCTTATTGATCCTAGCAAAATTTCAGGTCGGCCGGAAATTCAAAATGGCCACCACGGCTAAAAATAGATTTTTAAAAAATAAGTTTGTAGCGACTACTTCTTGAAAACTATAAGAGATATTGATATGGGGCTTTTTCTAAAATGATCAGCATGACATGTTGGTTATCCAAGTCGAACATTATTTTGATTCGACGTTAAACATGGCTGCCAGTGGCCATCTTTGTTTACATAGAGTTATATAATGAAAACTTGTAGCGACTACTCCTCTGAAACTACTTGCCGGATTTTCATGAAACTTCACAGGAATGTTGCTCTTGATGTCTAATTGATCCTAGCAAAATTTCAGGTCGGCCGGAAATTCAAGATGGCCGCCACGGCTAAAAATAGATTTTCAAAAAACAAGTTTGTAGCGACTACTTCCTGAAATCAAAATCAATCAATAGAGCTTCAAGGTCATTGACCTCTTGTTTATTTTGTTCAGCTGAAGCACATTTTTCAAATCACACAAATTGAGCCAATCATAAAAAAAAATTATCACCGAGAAATTAATATGGAATAAAGAGTCAAGATTATGTTTTGATCATAAATACTAAATTACAGAAAAAGAGTAACACAGTTTCTTCACAGAATACTCATAAAACAGACATTCCTAACGAACTGGCCAACAATCTTACAATTTGATTATGTTGATGTTCAAACATTTACGACTATTAAATTGTGCATAACCCGTCGCAGATCCATTCATTTGACGTTGAACCGTCAAATGTAACTTCGTTACGTTTAAAAAAACAATGAAATACTTTAGAAACTGGTTAACCACTATTTAAATTTTTACTTTTGCGACGGTCATGTTTAAAAGGTCCGCTAGCGTAATGCCATTAAACAAAATTTGCATCCATTAATCGACTGATATATCGTCACAGTTAACCCTATAGTTTACATAAAGTGCAGTAAAATTGAATATTTAATATTTTATAGTAAAATTGTGTAGATATAGGCGGAGCCTCTTTAATCCTTGCTTTTACACATCGTAACATTTTGTATTGGTGTTTTGCAGGTGCCAGAAGCCAGTATGTAGACGTGATGAACCCGAAACCCACCTCCACCGGCACACATGTACCCACAAGTCTGTTTAACACGCTGCCCAGCTCACACTCTGCACCAGCCATCTTTAATCCTTCGGGCTCTGCAGGTTTGTTTCTGTTTGTCTTACTCGCTGTGTTTCAGGGTGTCGTGTCTGTCAGTCAGTCTAAACATCATCGATATGTTGTACATGTAACACCTTATCATAGGAAAGCAAAATAGGTTGATGTTTCAAAACGTCAAAGCAGGTTGATGTTTCACCTGTAACATTAGAAAGTAAAGAGGTTTTATAACAGCATTTAAAACACAAAGGGGTTTGGGGTATTGGCCAGAGCGCAAGTGTCACTGTGTTAGAATGGTGATAAAAAAATGCTAATAATGCGAAGTAATGAAATGTAATGATAAAATTGTTTCAGACGTGTCGTCTACAGAGCCAATCACACAGTCTCCGAGACAAGATACTATACCAGAGGAAAGACAGAACTCAGGGGCAGATCACTCTAACATGCCTCCACCAGCCACAGGTGGACTACATCTACCTCCCTTGAATGATAATGTAAGTGCAGTTTATAGAGAAGACAAAATCCTCGGAATGTGACCCTCCCTCTGAGATGTGACCCCACTCGGGGCATATGTGCTTTTGCTAGTGTCATTGCTTGTACAGAATGTTTTGTGATGCATCTAAAAGTTCAATGTTCAGCTTTACGTCTATATTTTTAGCGTACAGCTTCTCACTGAAAAGGAATCTAAGAACCCGATATTGTAAAACTTTGTGTTTAGTTGTCATATTCTAAATTGATTTTAAAACTTCTGAATTTACCCACACTATATGCATGTATCAATAAACATACTTGACATTTTTTCAGAAAGAAATAATGGTATAAAAAAAGTCGTTCTGTCAGGCATTTGCTGGACATTTTGTGGTAATTCTCACAAGCTTCTTGCATACATGTACATCTATAATTGTATATTGTAATATCTGAATTCATACGTAGACAGCGCACCTAGTTTAATAATGGTGATATGCTTATTAATACCTTTCTCTAGCACACGGTCATATATTAACTTTTGTCCAAAATTGTACATCGGCAAATTGTTACCTTTATACTAAATATCAGCAGCAGCAATCCTTAAGACACTACCTACTCCTGAATTTCAAGCAGGGGCTTGGAACGAAAATTGCAACGCATGGTATTTTTTTTTTTTACGAAAACTTGTTATCGACTACCAACATTTAGTCTCTGAATGATTCATTGTACCAAATGACATGGGTTACTAATTTTCTATCTTAAACTCTTAAATAGTTTGTTTTCATGATCAAAGATCCCTCTCTTACAACATCAAGTCAGATGTGACTACTTAAAGATTTCTGATAAACTGTGGAAGGCGGAGTTAGTCATGCATATTACCATTTTCTTAGATAGAAGTATATAAATATTTTATGCTACTAAAAAGTATATTTAAACATCATTAACCAGATCACATAATATTGACATCTATAAACTATAGCCCTGGACAGGACCAAATTTATGTTGGTTATTGCCAAATCTGACTTCTTTATGACCGTGTATTCTATGTGTGTAAATTTGCAGTTTCCTAGATCCCACTCTTGGTCGACATTTGACGGTGTAAGTACGTGATGTGGGATGTCTCATGGCGAGGTTGTTCCACTTTGGAAATCTTTAATCTGACTCACAACACATTGCACTTTCCGAGTAAATCACTCGCCACAACGCGTGAATAACAAAAATGTCTCCGTAGCTTGAAACTAGCCAAGTCTCGCGATGGAAAGTCATTAATAAATTACAAAACTTGCAACCATTGTCATATCACTTTAAAAAATGAATTGTGAATTTCTTGGAAAATTCGTTATCTGTATGCGCAAGTTTTGTTAATTTCAAGTCTTGGTTCAGTTTTTGTTTGTTTTAAAAAATTGATTTTAAAGAACTCATTTATATTAAACAAAGTACTAGTGATTATATGGCAAGTTTCAAGTAACTCAAAACATTTGTTGGTTGTTATTTCATTCAAACATGCGATTTATTGGCCTGATGCATCTTGGGACAATAACATTGGCATGATGGGATATCAGGTTATTCATGACGAGATAATTAGATTTCTTAAGCATTTTGGTTTTTGTGCGATTGCGTTATTAAGGATTTTGCAGATGCAATCTTGAGAAAGCATTGCATTTTGGGATTGTGACATTGCATTATGGGAAATGATATGAGAGCATTGCATTTTGGGATTGTGGGACATCATGTGGAAGCCTTGCATGTTGAGATATTATCATTTTTCAGTTATCTAGAACAAGCTCTATGAGCTCTCTATCGAAGGAGGTACAACAAATCTTGTCCAAGGTAACGTAGCGTGTTTGTAGTTGGCAATTTCAGAATCACTGACACAATCTGAGACCGTTTCAACATTTGAAAGCACTTTGAATGTAGAATGAGTATTTTAAAATGTGTAAATGTTTTATGTTAGTGTAAAAGACAAAATGAAAAGACAAGAAAATTATATTTCTGGTAATTGGAAATAATTGTTAGACAGCTTTCACGTTTTATGAGTGTTTGCCGAAATAGTTGTAAACATAACCTCATGATACTTCCATATGATTTAGGACATCATTATGGAATTGTAGTTCAGACTGCTTCTCTAACATTCTCTGCAGTTGTTCCTTTTCTAGAGTATTTCTACAGTAACCAGTCTGTTGTGAAACAATGGTAGGTTATAACCAGACTAATCTATATGTACAGTCAAATTTGCCCTGAGATAATAAAAAAGAAACAAATACAGAACATCAGCAATATCAAACATCTCATGCAAATATTGAAATATTTTAAATCTAAAATTATATTTCTCAGATTGATTAAGACTATTCAGGATGTGAAATCTACCATTGTTTCTTCATAGAATGGTTATCCACACTTTGCTTAAATACTAACGTGATACTAACAGTATTTTAATTGGCTTATAGAAATCCACTAACATAATACATAATTCTGTGTTTGTTATTTGTCACCATGTTATAAGACTGGTGCATTTTGAAATGTTACAGATTTTATTTCTTCTCTAATTAGAAGTTCTGTTATTGACGTAGCAGTGTTTTTAGCTTGACTGATCAGAGATCAGCAGAGCTTATGCCGTGGTGCGGTGTCCGTCGTCCGTCCGTCTGTCCGTAAATTTTATTTGTAGCGACTACTCCTCTGAAACTACTGGATGGATATTCATGAAACTTTACAGAAATGTTGCCCATAAAGTCTAGTTGATCCTAGCAAAAATTGATGTTGATGTGAAATCCAAGATGGCCGCCAAAGCTAAAAATAGAGTTTTAAAATACAAGTTTGTAGCAACTACTTCTTAAAAACTATAAGTGATATTGATATGGGGCTTTTCCTAAAATGATCAGCATGACATGATGTTGGTCCTTGTCAAAAATCGTTTTGATTCAACATTAAACATGGCTGCCAGCGGCCATCTTTGTTTACATAGAGTTATATAGTAAAAACTTGTAGCGACTACTCCTCTAAAACTACTTGGCTGATTTTCATGAAACTTTACAGGAATGTTGCTCTTGATATCTAATTGATCCTAGCAAAATCTTAGATCTGCCAGAAATTCAAGATGGCCGTCACAGCTAAAAATAGATTTTTAAAAAATAAGTTTGTAGCGACTACTTCATGAAAACTATAAGTGATATTGATATGGGACTTTTTCTAAAATGATCAGCATGACATGATGTTGATCCGAGTCGAACATTATTTTGATACGACGTTAAACATGGCTGCCAGTGGCCATCTTTGGTTACATAGAGTTATATAGTAAAAACTTGTAGTGACTACTCCTCTGAAACTACTTGACGGATGTTCATGAAACTTCACATGAATGTTGCTCGTGATGTCTAGTTGATCCTAGCAAAATTTCAGGTCGGCCGGAAATTCATGATGGCTGCCACGGCTAAAAATAGATTTTTAAAAAATAAGTTTGTAGCGACTACTTCTTGAAAACTATAAGAGATATTGATATGGGACTTTTTCTAAAATGATCAGCATGACATGATGGTTATCCGAGTCAAACATTATTTTGATTCGACGTTAAACATGGCTGCCAGTGGCCATCTTTGTTTACATAGAGTTATATAATGAAAACTTGTAGCGACTACTCCTCTGAAACTACTTGATGGATTTTCATGAAACTTCACACGAATGTTGCTCTTGATGTCTTATTGATCTTAGCAAAATTTCAGGTCAGCCGGAAATTCAAAATGGCCACCATGGCTAAAAATAGATTTTCAAAAAATAAGTTTGTAGGGACTACTTCTTGAAAACTAAGAGATATTGATATGGGACTTTTTCTAAAATGATCAGCATGACATGATGGTTATCCGAGTCGAACATTATTTTGATTCGACGTTAAACATGGCTGTCAGCGGCCATCTTTGTTTACATAGAGTTATATAATGAAAACTTGTAGCGACTACTCCTCTGAAACTACTTGACGGATTTTCATGAAACTTCACAGGAATGTTGCTCTTGATGTCTACTTGATCCTAGCAAGATTTCAGGTCGGCCGGAAATTCAAGATGGCCGCCACGGCTAAAAATAGATTTTCAAAAAACAAGTTTGTAGCGCCTACTTCCTGAAATCAAAATCAATCAGTAGAGCTTCAAGGTCATTGACCTCTTGTTGTTTGTTTGTTTGTTTGCTGAAATCTTTGCATAATAATAAAGTTAGTAAGTCAAAAAATTAATTATGTTAGAAAGGGGAAAGAAACTATTAAGTAGGTGGTGAATTAGAATTAGTGAGGGAATGAGTTAAAAAGTGAATATTTTTCCTCCCTTGCTTCACTGTGAGCTACCTCAGTCTGCAGTAGTGTGCACCTGTATATTCAGACAGCCCTGTGTTATCATTATGCCTATAATATTTATTGTTTGGAATCTTCACAAATTTAAACATGTCATACATTTAAACTGTTTCTGCTCATTTTTAGCCAGATTGCGTAGCTAATCCAGGTTTATGGTTTGGTGATTTCCGTCTGTCAGTTTACACGTTTTTGACGTTTTGGTTAAAGTTTTTGGTAAAGGTTTTTGTTTTTCTCATTTACAAAAACAAATTGTCGGAGCGTTCTGAAACTTGGCACCCGTTCATTATCATTACACAATGTTATATGACAAGAACCATAACTCTGTCATGTATTTTACCTTAATTATCCCCCCTTTTTACTTAGATTTTTCAGTTAAAATGTTGACTGCGCAATCTGGCTTCACACCACTGTTGGTGCGTCACTTGTTCTGTCTGTAATAGTTTTGTCCTATCTTATATAGAGTAAATGTTTAGCTCTCTTAAAAAATATCAGTCGGGTAGTGACAGCAAATAATTCATTAATGAAACTGGTAAAATAGGCGTGATCATGATGCTTTATATAAAAAAAAATATTGTAAGATAACTAAACCATATAACTAAACCAACAGGTAAATAATTCAAACCAACATGCAAAACACAGCATTCTTTATTGTAATTGCTAATATAACATCAATTTTGAAACAAAGATTAAAGAATCAAATTTGGTAGTTGACAGTTTCATAGTAATGTTTGGCTTAAACATTGTTTATTTAAAAAATAACATTATATACAAATGTTACATACAATAATAAATGGATTGGAATGAAAGCAAACGGCTTATACTAGAGATTATTTCCATTTTTCACAAGTAATGTTTGGCGAACGTGTGACATGTCATACCATCAACCTTGCACGTGGTTTGATGGCCGTGTGACGTACCATCATCCTTTCACGTGAAATGTTTGGTGACTGTGACATACCATCATCCTTACACATGGTTTGGTGACCGTGTGACGTACCATCATCCTTTCACGTGAAAAGTTTGGTGACTGTGTGACTTACCATCATCCTTACATGTGGTTTGGTGACCGTGTGACATACCATCATCCTTACACGTGGTTTGGTGACCGTGTGACGTACCGTCATCCTTTCACGTGTAATGTTTGGTGACCGTGTGATGTACCATCATCCTTTCACGTGTAATGTTTGGTGATC
This sequence comes from Cyrtodaria siliqua, assembly GCA_037043455.1. NCBI lineage: Eukaryota > Metazoa > Mollusca > Bivalvia > Adapedonta > Hiatellidae > Cyrtodaria > Cyrtodaria siliqua. The sequence continues at coordinate 32,920 of JAWPHD010008244.1, forward strand.
ATGTGATGTACCATCATCCTTTCACGTGTAATGTTTGGTGATCATGTGATGTACCATCATCCTTTCACGTGTAATGTTTGGTGACAGTGTGACGTACCATCATTCTTTCACATGTAATGTTTGGTGATCGTGTGACGTACCGTCATCCTTTCATGTGTAATTTTGGTGACTATCATCCTTTCATCTCTGGGAGGATAAGTATTACCTCCTGCATGCTTAGAAGATCATAATCTATCTGTGCTGATGATTCAAATGTCCATTTTCAGAGAACTGATCAAGCCCTGGCAGAGGAACCACCGGTGGGTCCAGGGCTGACGAGCACGCCGGCCATGTTCAATCCGTCACAGTTCCAAGGCAGTCAAGCATTTAAACAACCCACTGCAGGCCCCGGCAATAGACTCACATCTCGACGTGTATATCCCAAATAGGCAATTTGACATTTTTAAAGGGAGATAAATTATATTACTACAGGCAATTGTTGGAAAGGGAAGTAATAATAATAAGTACTAGGATGAGCGGAAATAGGAGAAACGTGTAGTTAAATCTGTGATAGGAAACACTGGAACACTGGTGAAGAGATGGTTAGAAGTAATACAGCACAAACTGTGATAAAGCTGTATTGATGTGTGTCGAACCGTAAAGGTTTGAGTTGTTGGTAGCAGTGTCGCAATAGACAGTTGACTAAACACGATTCTGGTCATGTGTAGAGGACTTAACACGATTCTGGTCTTGTATAAGAATGAGAGACTTATAGCATTTAAGAATGATGTTTATGTGTCAAAACTTGGTGAAATGTGTTGGGCGGCAGATTGTCGTTATTTATGAACTTCGAAAACTATCCCCTACTATTTCTAGTGACATGCGTCGAAGCATGTTCGTACAAGAAGTGTTATTGTTTCTGAACAAGTTGAAACGCTTTGAAAGGAACGCCATCTATCTGCCGGTATGGACAGTGCATTATTTATTATATTTTATGTATTTATTGGTTTCTTCTGGAGGACGGGTGCTTGTAGAGGTAGGTAGAATATTGTGGTGTAGGTGTAACATTGGCACATTATCGTAGGAGGATGGGGTTATAATAAATGTGTTTAGATAGACATCAACAGTCATGGTATAGAATCTTTGTGAATGGTGACGGAAGTCCCTTTTTAAGTTCAGATTGCCTGATATAAGAGCCATGTTAGCCAGTAGAGCATCCACAGGCCCTCTCATCGAAAATAGTGTCTACTGTAGAATTTGCAACAACTCTGCAGGTTGGAAGGTTCTAGGCCCATACACCATATTTTATCTTAATGTAAATGGAGGACGAGCCTGGCATGTTCATTCCTGGTAGGTGCCATATAACCTTTGATATGTTGGTGCGCTGTAATCCCAATTCAATTCTTCGGCCTCCATTCTTAGGCCTCCAGGAAAGGTTTTATAATTACAAAGACAGCAGTCTTGCTGTTGAATGAACCACAATACTGTGTAGTGAATATCTGCAATTTTCATCTGCTCCAGTGGAAGTGTGTTCACACGGTTTACATACTCTATAAACTTATTCTCTGGAAATGGTGAAAATCACAATAGTGTTGTAAAGGTAAATATTTTGGTCGGTGTTGCTTGAGTTTCATTTCACTGCACGTGCTCTGAGGTGTGCATGAAGTATCAGCTATACCATTAACATTGCACGTGCTCCAAGGGGATATAAAGAACACAACAAGCATTCAATTTATTACTGTAAATCAGAAAATATACTCGGTTGCAAAAGAAAGTGTGCACTTAGATTTTTGTAAAATTAAATGTATTACTTAGGAAGAAATATTTCATGTTTGGTGTCCACATTTAAAGCGGGTAATGACCAATGTACTGTACAAACTTCTTTTGGAAACTGGTCAATTTTAAATGAACTTTTTACTGCAGAAAAAGGGTGGAGGTCAAAACCAAAAGTTGCAAATTGCTTGGAAGACAACAACCTGGAAGAAATTATGAATTTTATTGTTGGTATTTGTAAATATTGATGTTGATTTCGAATTAATATCGTGACTCCCCATTTTTTTCAAAATGTTGATGCAGTTGGATAATTGTATATTAATGATTTTAAATTATAGAGATCACAATGTCATTCAGACATGTATGTGTCAAATAAATTGTAAATGTAATTGTTTCGGATGTATGCATTGTTGTTAAATTGTAAAAAAGGTCGATCATACATATCTATATAAATGATAAATTAAATTGTAGTGTGACAGATGAAGTAAACAGTAAAAAGTCATTCAGATTGTGCGTTAATTGTAATGTTTCATGTATGTGAGTATGCATTGTTGTTAAATTGTAATGAAAATTAATTGAAATATTGTATAGAATATATGTTTAAATCGGCTTCACAGAAGTGTAAATAAATGATCTCCTGAGTTTAACCAGAATATTTTTTCCGAGTTTGATGTTTGTTAAGGTCAGATGATAGAAGAATCAGCGGATCCTTTACTGTATATCGATAGTAGATGGTTGTCGAGGACTATGTAATGATCAATGCGGATCTTTTACTGTATATCGTACAGCCACTGGCCCATGTGGTTCCCAGGCAACGATAGTAGATGGTTGTCGAGTATGATGTAATGATCAACATGGATCCTTTTCTGTATATCGTACAGCCACTGGCCCGTGTGGTTCCCAGGCAACGATTGTAGATGGTTGTCGAGTATGATGTAATGATCAACATGGATCCTTTTCTGTATATCGTACAGCCACTGGCCCGTGTGGTTCCCAGGCAACGATAGTAGATGGTTGTCGAGTATGATGTAATGATCAACATGGATCCTTTTCTGTATATCGTACAGCCACTGGCCCATGTGGTTCCCAGGCAACGATAGTAAATGGTTGTCGAGGACTATGAAATGATCAACATGGATCTTTTACTGAACATCATACAGCCACCGTGTGATTGTGAAATTAAAAGGATCAAATGTCTCGTGTTCAACAGCTTCTACAGCAGTTGGTATTACAGAGGGTATTTTATGATCATAGTGCCAAACAAACATAACATGGGTAAGGGTTTCATGTTTATAGAAAGTGTTACTTGGGAAAGAAATGAAACATTTTCCCAAATTCTTCCACACCTTCGAATTCAAATCAGTTTGGCTTTTCAAATCGTGTGCCTTCACCAGATAAGGTGTATGGAGATGCCACCATAACTGTCCATATTTAATCAGATATTAATTTTAAAGGCCACACATCTTAATGCCTCAACCAGTCAGAATGCTGGAAATCCTGAAGTGTAATGAACAGCTCATAAACACATAATCTTGTATATCTAAATAATAGAGCGATGTCCGAGAGGGGTGAAGTGATACATCAGAATCCGGAAAACGGTACTGTTCTCTATTGAATAGTTTGTACATTCTTTTAACATGCTTGAAGTAATAAGGTTTTTTCTGCATATTTTTATTTCCATGTAAATGAAGTGTGGGTCTGGAAATTTCATTACTGTTGGTGCTATACAACCTTTTTAGCTCTACTGATCAGAGATCAGCAGAGCTTATGCCGTGGTGCGGCGTCCGTCGTCCGTCTGTCTGTCTGTCCGTCCGTCCGTCCGTCCGTCCGTTAACTTTTATTTGTAGCGACTACTCCTCTGAAACTACTGGATGGATATTCATGAAACTTTACAGAAATGTTGCCCATGAAGTCTAGTTGATCCTAGCAAAAATTTGTGTGGATGCGAAATCCAAGATGGCCGCCAAAGCTAAAAATAGATTTTTAAAATACAAGTTTGTAGCGACTACTTCTTGAAAACTATAAGTGATATTGATATGGGGCTTTTTCTAAAATGATCAGCATGACATGATGTTGATCCTTGTCGAAATTTATTTCGATGCGACTTTAAACATGGCCGCTAGCGGCCATCTTTGTTTACATAGATTTATATAGTAAAAACTTGTAGCGACTACTCCTCTGAAACTACTGGATGGATATTCATGAAACTTTACAGAAATGTTGCCCATGAAGTCTAGTTGATCCTAGCAAAAATTCATGTTGATGCAAAATCCAAGATGGCCGCCAAAGCTAAAAATAGATTTTTAAAATACAAGTTTGTAGCGACTACTCCTTGAAAACTATAAGTGATATTGATATGGGACTTTTTCTAAAATGATCAGCATGACATGATGTTGGTCCTTGTCAAAAATCGTTTTGATTCGACGTTAAACATGGCTGCCAGTGGCCATCTTTGTTTACATAGAGTTATATAGTAAAAACTTGTAGCGACTACTCCTCTGAAACTACTCGACGGATGTCCATGAAACTTCACAGGAATGTTGCTTTTGATGTCTAGTTGATCCTAGAAAAATTTCAGGCTGGCCGGAAATTCAAGATGGCCGCCACGGCTAAAAATAGATTTAAAATAAATAAATTTGTAGCGACTACTTCTTGAAAACTGTAAGTGATATTGATATGGGACGTTTTCTAAAATGATCAGCATGACATGATGTTGATCCTTGTCGAAATTTATTTTGATGCGACTTTAAACATGGCCGCAAGCGGCCGTCTTTGTTTACATAGATTTATATAGTAAAAACTTGTTGCGACTACTCCTCTGAAACTACTGGATGGATATTCATGAAACTTTACAGAAATGTTGCCCATGAAGTCTAGTTGATCCTAGCAAAAATTCATGTTGATGCAAAATCCAAGATGGCCACCAAAGCTAAAAATAGATTTTTAAAAAATAAGTTTGTAGCGACTACTCCTTGAAAACTATAAGTGATATTGATATGGGACTTTTTCTAAAATGATCAGCATGACATGATGTTGGTCCTTGTTAAAAACCGTTTTGATTCGACGTTAAACATGGCTGCCAGTGGCCATCTTTGTTTACATAGAGTTATATAGTAAAAACTTGTAGCGACTACTTCTCTAAAACTACTTGGCGGATTTTCATGAAACTTTACAGGAATGTTGCTCTTGATGTCCAATTGATCGTAGCAAAATTTCAGGGCGGCCAGAAATTCAAGATGGCCACCACAGCTAAAAATAGATTTTTAAAAAATAAGTTTGTAGCGACTACTTCTCGAAAACTATAAGTGATATTGATATGGGACTTTTTCTAAAATGATCAGCATGACATTATGTTGATCCTAGTCAAACATTATTTTGATTCGACGTTAAACATGGCTGCCAGTGGCCATCTTTGTTTACATAAGAGTTTGTATAGTAAAAATGTGTAGTGACTACTCCTCTGAAACTACTAGACGGATTTTCATGAAACTTCACAGGAATGTTGCTCTTGATGTCTAGTTGATCCTAGCACAATTTCAGGTCGGCTGGGAATTCAAGATGGCCACCACAGCTAAACATAGATTTTTAAAAACAAGTTTGTAGCGACTACTTCTTGAAAACTGTAAGTGATATTGATTTGGGACTTTTTCTGAAATGATCAGCATGACAAGATGTTGATCCTTGTCAAAAATTATTTTGATTCGACATTAAACATGGCTGCCAGTGGCCATCTTTGTTTACCTTAGAGTTATATAGTAAAAACTTCAACTTGTAGCGACTACTCCTCTGAAACTACTTGACAGTTTTTATGAAACTTCACTTCACCTAGCTATCAAAATCTATCAGTAGAGCTTCAAGGTCATTGTTTGTATTGGAAATGGTGCACCAAATACCCAAATGGTGCACCAAATACCCAAATTCAACTCCCATCATTTGTCATACATCTGTCACAATATTGCTATACTTCTACACGGCTCAAAATTTACTAGTCGAGGAAATGTTTGTGGTTTAAAACCTGGTACTTTTCTTCACGAGCGTTCACTTGGAGAAAGGTTAGAACATCATTCAATTGCAGATTTATTTGTTTTATTGCATATTAATATATACATTTATTGTGTAGACAGGTATTAAAGAATTATGTTTATTTAGGCCAAATTAAAAAAAACTTTTGTTTCTGCTAACCTGACCAAAGAAATAACAGTAGGTCGGTAGGAAGATTGTTTAAGTACAAATGATTTTTATATAGGCTGTACAGGGAAAAGATCCTGACTTTTATGGTGCTTGCTAACTTATGCTGTAAATAAAATTTAGGGTTGGGACTAAAATTTAGGGTCAGTCAGGTGAGCGGAAACACAGGTAGTTTTTTCCTCGGCCTTGTGTTTAGTACTCTAGTTTATGATTTCAAGTTTATTCAAGTATGCATATAATAATAATAATTATTTATTATTAGTATAAATTTTAAAAATAATATGGACTAAAGCAAAATTAAGGATAGTTATTCTATATCTTTTGTATCTTTAATGTAAATGGAGGACATGGTATGTTCATTCCTATTTAGCGCCATTTAACCTTTCTCGTGTTGGTGCGCCTTAAAACCAAATTCAATTCTTTGTGTATCGGTGTCGCTTTTTTAAGATTTGAATGAGAAGGAAATTAAACAATGTATACACGTTTGACAATATTTGGTAAACCAAGCCTGAAGCTAATTGGTTAGGCTTTTCCCGTTTAATGTGTTTGAAAACGTCAACTTTTACCCCTTTAATGTGTTTACAAATATTAATTTGTCATTCAACTGTAAATAAAAAAGTCACATTTCAGATTTTGTTTTACTGAAAATATGTTTTATGAAATTAATTTATTCACAGCTTGAATAAAGCAGTAGTTTGGTACATTCCATTTTATCTCCGTGTGTTTTTGTCTAGGTTTATAGTTCCTTTACCATGAGGAAATCCAAAAGTTTCCATAAGACACTATTACTGACTCTTGCTGGAGTGGTCGCAATGTCTTGCAAACCTGTTTGTAACCAAACAATAATGCACCTATCAATGTTTCCACCCCACACTGGAGAACATTTATATCTTATTCCCCAGGATATAAGTTAATATCCAGATGTTGGAATCGGGTTCTGACCACTTCCTGACCCCAGTGTAATTGTTGTCAAGTCTTTATTCCCACCTACTAAAAAAAAACATTTTTGTTTAATCTCCAGTGTATGTGGGGAAAACATTGATAACAATAATAGTAATCCACTGATGTTGCGCATATTTTCTTGTGTATTAATTGATGCGTGTCTTCAGTGGGTGCCCACTTCACGTGGATTTGGTCCTGGAGTCGGCTGATTAACCATGTGACTTTCTACTCTGATTTACTTCCAAGTTTTCAGAGATCGCCAGTTGTCAATCATTTATCCATTTCAACCAATCAAACTAAAATGATACCTCCGACAAACAGTAGCATGTGTCACTGTATAATAAAGCATGTGCAACTATGTTATAATAGAACCTATCGTCAATATATTCCGACATCAACAATAGGGCGGAGATATCTAAGTACTGGCGACATGTCAATTACTAGACTATATACATATACATATTTATATATATATATACAGAATCTACACTGGTGCCATGTTGGGCTTGAACACTACTAGTCCATTATGGGACAAGTAAATATATATCAGATCAGTCTATGGCATTGTATTTGTAGTAGAATTCGATCTATTGTTATTTATTTTTCAGTTTTATCAAACATTATTGTTTGTGTTCATATGTGTTTTCTCTGTGCTCTTGTTTATGGTATTTAATATAGTTAAATGGCATTAACATCATTCATCCAGCTATAATTTTCTCATCATAGACGGAGCAAACATGGGTCTGATTTCAGTGAAATGTGTCTATTCAGTTCACATTGAATTGAAAACTAAATAATGGTCTCGGCTCCATGTAAAAATTAGTAAAAGGTTTTGGGTATAAATGTATGGTAAAAATATTTTTGAATCAAATTCTCCCTGTATGTATGCCTATGATCCAGATTAACCCTTCCCACTTTTCCTTGTTTTTACCAATATTTGTAGTTTATATATTCGGGAATGTGACTCGGTGTTTAATTCATCCTTCGAATTATGGGCGATTATGACATATTTTGTGGATAACCTACCGGTAACCCTTGTATTGAAGGGTTTAAACAGTTGGAGTGTCAGGGACTCTGTTTCTTCAGCTGTTGTGAATATTTTTAGATTGCAAGCACCTTGGTGTTGTCATTTTGTTAAAAATATATTTAATGTTACATTAAAGAATAATTGCAATTCTATTTCTTGAATACATTTACTTTATCACATAATATGGCTTCTGTGAGTAATAAAGGCATGGCAATAAATATCATACATCTTGCCAACACTGACGTCCTGTTAAGGCACGCTTAATGTTGTTAAAAGCTATGTGATTAATATTATTCATGCTGATTTATTATTGATTTATTTAAACTTAAAAAATGATAAGATGCTCATCAAGCCGATCCCCTTACAACCACTGCTATCTCACAAACACACTATCACATGCAGAGGGGTTAAACACACACCCCACCCCTCGCGGCTCCATTGTAAATGGAGTCTTTACTATAGAATTTGCTGCAGTTCTGCAGGTAAGAAGGTTCTAGGCTCATTCTCCATATTTAATCTTGATGTAAATGGAGGATGAACCTGGTACGTTCATTCCTGTTAGGCGCCATATAACCTTTCATGTTTTGACAAGCCGTCGCATCATATCACATTTGCCAACTCACTTAATATATTGAAAAATAAATCGACGGAAGACAGATGTGACTGGTTAATCTCCTGGCCTTGATGTGCAGAATACACATTATTTGTAGGTCTATTGAGTTTCATGGGAATTGAAGAATTTGGAATGCCTGTTGATTTTCTGTTGCTCGAGTGTTGGGCCGCTTGGTATGCCACTGTCAGGTTTGGTGCTATTTTAGCAAGGGTCACTTTCAAATTTCCAGAATGTAATTTAATGTAATACTAATTAGAAATTGTACGCAAGGTATGAATGTTATAAGAGCAGAGTTATTGACTACTGTCTCCAACACGTTGTCTCGGTCTTAAAGGGAGTACATCATGATTTTTCTAGAAATATGTTAAATTATAAAAATTTCCAATTCATGATAAAACACTTATATCCATCAAAATATGATGTTGGAACCATATTGTTAAGGTTTAAACTTCGAATACACCATATAGGCCGGACGGAATCGGGCATAAAATGCTGAAATTAACCCTGGTGCGTAACCTAGGATAGCACGTATTGCTGTACCGAATGAATTTCCTTGTAACTAAGGGGTCATTTTTAGGATCATTCATTATGTTCAGGCACTTTAAAATAGAAAATATCATTATTTGTCAATTTTAAGTCGGACTCCTAGACCCCTTTGAAAAGCCTGATGTACTCCCTTTAAAGAGACACAGGGCAGTGTGAAGTTTGTATAAAGTAATCCAGTACCACTTCCACTTTAAACATGTTTGCATATAATTAAATACAACTTGGGGTTTGCAATTTTTCTCCGTTATTCTACCATAGATTTCATTGATCCAATATAATAGTCAGTAATCTGCAAAGACAGTTTGTACTGTACTGTACTGATAATTAATACTAATGGTTTTAAAATTGCATATTACAGAAAAGAAAAATGGAGAGGACACTGTAAGTTAATAAAAAATCAAGATTGCCTTAAGGTCTGATGTGAGAGTCGATTATATCACAGACCTAATAAGGTTATTAGGTCTTTGGTTATATTTATGTAATAAACAGAACACTTTTTTACACGCAGAAAAACTTGCAAAAACTAGACTTCTTGCTGACCGGTTTTGTTTTGGCACGGTGTTATTTACAAATGCTCTATGTAATGTAGTTAAAGGGACACGAGGCAGTCTTGTTTTGTTTAAAACTCGCAGCATCTTGTTAGTTTTATTATATGCATTTTTGTTATTATTAATATTAATTATTAGAATAGTAAAACTTAAATTGTTTGCGCATTACTTAATGTTGGTAATATTGCACAAATAATATATCGAAACGTGTAGAATAACGAAAATATATTGAAAATTCAAAACTTATTTAATTATATGCAAGCAGATTTAAAGTCAAAATGATACTGGATTAATAAATCGAGATGCAGATTTTAATGTTCAATAAAAACTTCATCTTGCCATGTATCCCTTTAACACATATATCAGATTAAGATTATATATGTGGTGTTACGGAACTAATACCCGTACAACTAATATCAAGTAAATTAAGAAATAATTGTGAAAAATTTAATTCATTGCCTTCACATATGTAATAAATATATTAATTAGACATGTGTTACCATTGTTACACATGAATTAATGTGTTTTACTATTTAATGAATTACATAATTATGTTTGGGTACATAAGTATGTGGAGTTCATGTGAAGCATTTAGATACATGCGTGTGTGCATGCGTGTATGGGTGTGGGTGGGCAATTGTTAATTGTCATACCAGTAAATAGAATCGCCCATCATTCACATGTGCCGGGATTACTTGCGCTGTTTGTGGTGTATGAAATAAGAAGATGCCTGCTCACATGCAATATTGTTCTGTTACATTTTGTCATCAACCTCAATAAAATTGCTGTGCAATGGATTGTATCTTGTACTTGTTACTTATTCCAGTAGTTTTTCGATAGAAAATATTCCTGTGTGAAATGAAAACTTCCATTTCAAAACAAGAGGCCCAAGAGGGCCTGTGAACGCTCTACTGGCTGTTATACCATTGATGAATCGAGTCGTACTACATGGTGTCTAGAGTGTACACAAGGTTTTTCAAGTATTTGACCTAGTGACCTAGTTTTTGACCCCATGGGACCCATTTTCGAACTTGACCAAAATATAATTAAGACAACATTTCGACAAAGTTTCATCAAGATCGGGTCAGAAATATGGCCTCTAGAGTGTACTAGTGACCTAGTTTTTGACCCTGTGTGACCCATTTTCGAACTTTAGCAAGCTATAATTGAGACAAATATTCTGACAAAATTGCATCAAGATCGGGTCAAAAATATGGCCTCTAGAGTGTACTCACGTTTTTTCCAAAGTTTGACCTAGTGACCTAGTTTTTAACACCATGTGACCCATTTTTGAACTTGACCAAGATATAATTAAGACAAACATTTTGACAAAGAGTGTACACAATGTTTTTCCAATATTTGACCTAGTGACCTAGTTTTTAACCCCATGTGACCCATTTACAAACTTGACCAAGATATAATTAAGGCAAACATTCTGACAAAGTTGCATCAAGCTCGGGTCAAAAATATGGCCTCTAGAGTGTACACAAGGTTTTTCCAATATTTGACCTAGTGACCTAGTTTTTAACTTCATGTGACCCATTTCCGAACTTGATCAAGATATAATTAAGATAAACAATTTGACAAAATTTCATTAAGATTGGGTAACAAATATGACCTCTAGAGTGTACACAAGTTTTTTCAATTATTTGACCTAGTGACCTAGTTTTTGACCCCACATGACCCATTTTTGAACTTGACCGAGATTTCATTGAGACAAACATTCTGACAAAGTTTCATCAAGATCGGGTCAAAAATATGGCCTCTAGAGTGTACACACGGTTTTTCCAAAGTTTGACCTAGTGACCTAGTTTTTAACACCATGTGACCCATTTTTGAACTTGACCAAGATATAATTAAGACAAACATTTTGACAAAGTTTCATCAATATTGGGTCAGAAATACAGCTTCTAGAGTGTACACAAGGTTTTTCAAGTATTTGACCTAGTGACCTAGTTTTTAACCCCATGTGACCCATTTTCAAACTTGACCAAGATATAATTAAGACAAACATTCTGACAAAGTTGCATCAAGCTCGGGTCAAAAATATGGCCTCTAGAGTGTACACAAGGTTTTTCCAATATTTGACCTAGTGACCTAGTTTTTGACCCCACATGACCCATTTTCGAACTTGACCGAGGTTTCATTGAGACAAACAATTAAGATAAACATTCTGACAAGGTTGCATCAAGCTCGGGTCAAAAATATGGCCTCTAGAGTGTACACAAGGTTTTTCCAATATTTGACCTAGTGACCTAGTTTTTAACTTCATGTGACCCATTTTCGAACTTGGATCAAGATATAATTAAGATAAACAATTTGACAAAGTTTCATCAAGATTGGGTAACAAATATGACCTCTAGAGTGTACACAAGTTTTTTCAAGTATTTGACCTAGTGACCTAGTTTTTGACCCCACATGACCCATTTTTGAACTTGACCGAGATTTCATTAAGATAAACATTCTGACAAAGTTTCATCAAGATCAGGTCAAAAATATGGCCTCTAGAGTGTACACACGGTTTTTCCAAAGTTTGACCTAGTGACCTAGTTTTTAACACCATGTGACCCATTTTTGAACTTGACCAAGATATAATTAAAACAAACATTTTGACAAAGTTTCATGAAGATTGGGTCAGAAATACGGCTTCTAGAGTGTACACAAGGTTTTTCAAGTATTTGACCTAGTGACCTAGTTTTTAACCCCATGTGACCCATTTTCAAACTTGACCAAGATATAATTAAGACAAACATTCTGACAAAGTTGCATAAAGCTCGGGTCAAAAATATGGCCTTTAGAGTGTACACAAGGTTTTTCCAATATTTGACCTAGTGACCTAGTTTTTGACCCCACATGACCCATTTTCGAACTTGACCGAGATTTCATTGAGACAAACATTCTGACAAAGTTTCATGATGATTGCATCAAAAATGTGGCCTCTAGAGTGTACACAAGCAAAAGTTAACGGACGACAGACAACACACCATCCCATAAGCTCTGCTGGCCCTTGGCCAGTAGAGCTAAAAAACTAACCAGCCAAATGAGAACAAAATTACACTACAAAACCTTTTACCAAAACTCTGTGCAGGTGTTCATGTAATATTATAATGAATAATTATAAGCCAATTAAAAGTCTATATTTATTAACGAATTCTAAAATACCCATGATTGAAGTAAATTGAATTTTGAGTTGGTTGCTCTTAATCCGACGCTCCAGTTTTGGCTGGTTAAAGCCGTTTATATTGTGTCTATAGAGTTTGGAGTCTCAGATTTGTACATTATATATATACTCAGTTGCAAAAGAAAGTGTACACTTTGAACATTTTGCTTCACACCCCTATCCTCTTTATCAAGACAGACCTTTATTGATTCAACCTATTAAAAAACAAATGACAACATGATATTGGCAATGGAATGATAAAAACTTTGGTACCAAACATGACGTATTAATTTTGGAATTTATACAATTAATTCTAAAAAAAATCTCAGTGCACACTTTCTTTTGCAACTGGGTATATATCATTGACAACTGTTGTAAATTTTGGCTGTGGATGGTGGGATAGATACTTTAAAATAATAAATGAATGAGTGGTGTTTTACGGCACGTCGACACATACATAGGTCATATTGTGCGCAAAAACTGATGAAAGATAAAAAAAAAAGGAGGTAGTAATTAAAAATTAATGTAAATGTATAAAGATAAAACTACCTGGTTTTTACAAATAAGGGATGATATTATAGTAATACAAACTATTTATATCAACAAATGCCTGTCAACAAGTAAATATATATAAGAACATATTATAATGATTTATAAGGTCTGATTTCTGTCTGGAAATCTAAAACAAGACTCAAATCTTTAGTATCAAATAACTCTTTCACAGTATTAACTGTGTAGTACCTTTGCCGCATACGATCAAAGTCTACACATTCCAGTGAGATATCTTTGACCATTAACCGTGCAAAACCGGGTATACATTCTAGTAATTGCTCACCTTGTAATAAATAATTCTCTAACCTGTGATCTCTGGATTCAAACTGGAACAAGCTATCCACTGCGGCCACTGTCCTTTAGAAATAAACCTTTGTCGGTCACAATAGTCGATCATCAGGTGTCCTCGAAAATGTATATTATCATCACTGACACCGAAGAATGGCCAATGGCAAGTAGGGCTTATGCCATGGTCTGTTCGTTGTCTGAAAGTTTTTGATGTCAACACTCTAGCACCTTCCTTTTACTAAACCTTGTCAGAGTTAATACTGTAGATCACAATATTTACACATGCTTTTAAGTTCGCAAATCATTGGGTCTCTGATTTATTCGCGTGTTCATGAATTTGCGGCCAAACAAAATGTAAATAATCGTATTTTCTTACAAATATGATCCCTCAGTGGCCTAGGAATCTTTATGTGAGGAAGCTATCCAGCTGGCTTGCGGAACGTCCATGGTTCTACCCAGGTGCCCGCCCCTGCACGAAAACTGCCCGGAGGGTCACCTGGGGTCTTCCTCCACCAATGGAAGCTGGAAAGTCGCCATATGACCTTAGCTGTTGGTGCGACTATAAAATCCAATTCAATTCAATTCTTACAAATATATATAAAAAAATTGCTGCTTATTGTCGAGTTTTTAACCAGTTTTTCCTTAGGAATGAGGTGTTGTGATGAAACTTGTAGGGTAGGTAGCTTATATGGAAAGACAGATTGGTATTGGGTAACCGGGGTCAAGGTCACTGTTACTAAAATTAGATAAACAGTTTCTGCTCAATAACTTTTGTTAGGAATGAGGTATTGCGATTAAACTTGCAGGGTAAGTAGCTTATATGGAATGGAAGCTTTGGGTTGCATTTGGGGTCACTCGAGTCAAGGTCACTGTTACTTAAAATAGAGAAATGGTTTCTGCTCAATAACTTTTGTTAGGAAACTTGCTGGCTAGGTAGCTTATATGAAAAGGAAGCTTGGGCTTGCATTTGGGATCACTGGGGTCAAGGTCAAGGTTACTGTTACTAAAAATAGAAAACTGGTTTTCCACTCAATAACTAAAGTAAGGAGTGAGATATTAGAATGAAACTTGCTGTGTATGTAGCTTATATGAAAAGGAAGTTTGGGATTGCATTTGGGGTCACTGCATTAAAGGTCAAGTTCACTGTTACTAAAAATAGAAAAAAAACAGTTTCCGCTCAATAATTTCAGTTAGGAATGAGATATTTGAACGAAACTTATATGTAAAGGAAGTTTAGGGGTCACTGAGGTCAAGTTGAAGATTCTGTAACTAAAAACAGAAAAACGGTTGGAAAACCCAGTTTTTGTGGAATTTCCACGTTTCTTGTATTTATTTCAATTAGTTTTCCGTTAATTCGAACTACTTTTGCTATCGGAGTCCTGTTTATAGCACGGAGGCCCACCAATTAAACTAAGTAAAACAATGTGTGAAACATAATTATAAAGGTTGTATTGATTGTACTGAACATGATTTGTAACACTTTTTCATTGATGTTTAACAAATAATATAAGAATATATACTATCAACAAAAAATAAAATTTGTGTTTTTGAAATGTAGACGGCACACTTTTTACTTAATCAATAGCCGCAACATGTTTATTACAATTAATAATTATCAAAAGTATTAACATGATTTATACTTTAAATCAAATCAATGTAAACTAATAAGTAAGTATTGGTTAACCACTCCTTAGGATAAAACATTTTGTGCTTGTATATATACCTACCGAGTATTTGATAATTGAAATCTAATTAATTTTGGATAATTGATAATTTGTATACTCTTTTGAGGTTATTATCGAACTCGCACAGTGGAATAGCGAATATTAGCAAAAATAAAACCCTCGCGAATAACACCGGATCTACAGTATCCATGAAAGCTTGGACGAGTTTCAAAAACCATCAATATCGGATGATAAACATAGGAGTTATGACTCTTGATTTAATGAAAAATGCTAGATGTCGCTTTTTAAACAATCCAGCATCTTTATTTTGAATCGGATCTTTACCAAACTTGGCCCGAATCTTAAAATAAAACTGGAAAAGTTTGGAAACCACTAATATTATCCCGTGATTTCATTCTTCATTTTGCATCTGATCTTTACAAAAGTTGGGAAGAGTGTTACCTATCTAAAAGTGTACATGTATTGTTGCATGTGTCTCAAAGTGTACATGCATTGTTGCATGTGTCTCAAAGTGTACATGCATTGTTGCGTGTTTATTATTGATTTGGCCTTGAAGAAAGTTAAAAATAGTCTGGATGTAAATATGTTTATCTCATATGCAAATTCAGTCATGATGATATTTGAACTGTTCTCACTGGACTGTTTTATTCAAATTCATTTGTGATGAATTGTGGACAGTTTTGGTGGGGAGGCTTTGGAGTAGTCTTTGCAGGCTAGCTCTGGGAGTAGCAGCAGCTGTTGAGTCTTTTGTAAAATGTTAATTTTGAATTGGATGCTCTTAAAATATATTTGTGAGAGGACTTACTTATTATTGTGCTCATACAAAATAACAGTGAAATTGGATATATTTGGACTAAACCGGAAATATTGGAAATTAATTTAAAATGAAAGGACACTTACTGTTTTGGATTAAAGAGACACTTACTGTTTTGGATTACTTACTGTTTTGGATTAAAGAGACACTTACTGTTTTGGATTAAAGAGACACTTGCTAATGTGAATTAAAGGAACATTGGATAATTTTATTTGGACTTAATTAAAAAAAATGGATATTAATGAAAAACTGCATTTGTGTGTTCTGTACGTGAATATTTTATGTAAATAAACTTGTTAATTATATTTTTGAGTGGCTGGTTTTGCTTCCTTTCTTATTACATTTTACTCGTAACAAGAGTTATCGATGAAAGCTCAGTCAATTTAAAAAAAACGTCTTTATCAGAAAATAAACACGAAAGTTATCGCCCTTGATTTTTAAAAAATGCAATATTTTGCTTGTTAATATGTAGCTTCCGATTTTACCGAACAAATATCGATTAGAGACAACAGAGTTATTGTTCTTGAATTATTTTTTAAAAAAATTGCTAAAGTTCTTTAACACTCTAGCTCTTTTACATCCGATCTTTACCGAACTTGTTCAAAATGTAAATATTAATAAAAGCTCAGATATTTTAAAAACAGTGACATTTGACATGCTGAGCATAAAATCAATAGAGGGTCATTGCTGAACCATTGATACTATTTGTATAGTTTCAAGATTTAAGTATGGTAGTATAAAACATTACAGGGTTGAAGGCGTTTTCATTTCAGGTCACTGTAAACTTAACCTTTGACCTACAAAAGGAGTTGGTCTTTTACCATGTATACTATTTCTTTAAAGTTTTAAAAATAGTAAGTCAACAGTTTACAATGTAAGTAACTGTAGGTACAGTGTTTCTCGGGATTTGGTCATGTCAAGGTCAGTGTGAATACCTATTTACATGTATGAATGAGGGTGTTATGCTTTCAAAGTTATCATGCCGAGTGCGAGTGAGGTCATGGCGTTACGACACCAAAAACCTCCTCTCACCAACTGCAGTTTACCTATGGAAGTAGATATAAAAGTCGAACAGGAAATGCAGCATTTTCAGAACAGAGTCAACCGAAATCAAGATGATACAAAACAAACAGCAATTACTACTAAGAAAGAATTGAAGCAAACACTACAGCGAAAAGTATGAGACTTTGAATTGAATTGGGTTTTTACGGCGTACCAACACAAGAAAGGTTATATGGTGCCAAACAGGGATGAACATGCCAGGCTCATCCTCCATTTACATCTAGATAAAAACATGGAGAATGTGCCTAGAACCTTCTAACCTGCAGAACTGCAGAGTTGCTGCAAATTCTATTGTAGACACCATTTACGATGGAGCCACGTTTCCACATTTGCATATGCGGTGTCATGAAGAAAACCTTGAATGAGCATGATAAAAACAAACAAGAGGCTCAAGAGGGCCTGTGGACGCTCTACTGGCTAATAAGACTCTTATAACATCAATGAAGCGAGTGACTATCGTCGTAAAGAGGCAAAATTTAGCATTTTTAACTAAATCAAGAGCCATAACTCCGCCATTACTGGTCCGATCTGACTGTTTTTCGAACTTGGCCAGTAGAGATAATAAAATTAAAAAATAAAATTAAAAATTAAATAAATATAAAAATAATAAAAGAAAAAGAAAGTGAAAAAATCTGGTAAAGTTTTGTAAAGGTCAGATGAAAAATGAAGCCCCTATCGCACTAACAAGGCAAAATATAGCATATTTAACGAAATAAAGGGCCATGACTCCGCTGTTACTGGTCCGATCTGGCTGGTTTTCGAACTTGTCCGAGCTATAATTGACATTAACAATCTGGTAAAGATTGGTACCAGATTGGTAAAGATCAGATAAAAAATTAACGCCCTATCGTCTTAACGAGGCAAAATATAGCATTTTGAACTAAATCAAGGGCCATAACTCCGCTGTTACTGGTCCGATTTGACTGATTTTCTAACTTGTCCGAGCTTTTTTTGACATTAACAATCTGGTAAAGTTTGGTAAATATCAGTTGAAAAATGAAGGCCCTATCGTCTTAACGAGACGAAAGTTAACGACGGACGGACGGACGGATGGACAACTCGGCATCCCATAAGCTCTGCTAAAACAAACATTCAAAAACAATAATAATAAAAATAAAAAATAAATAAAAAAAAGAAACAAATAATAAACAGAAAAAAAGAAAAATCTGGTAAAGTTTGGTAAAGATCAGATGAAAAATGAAGGCTTATCGCCTTAACAAGGCAAAATATAGCATTTTTAATGAAATCAAGGGCCATAACTCCGCTGTTACTTGTCCGAGCTTTCATTGACATTAACAATCTGGTAAAGTTTGGTAAAGATCGGATGACAAATGAAGGCCCTATCGTCTTAATGAGGCAAAATATAGCATTTTTAACTAATCAAGGACCATAACTCCGTTGTTACTGGTCCGATTTGGCTTGTCCGATCCGAGCTTTCATTGACATTAACAATCTCGTAAAGTTTGGTAAAGATCAGATGAAAAATGAAGGCTCTATCGTCTTAACGAGACAAAAGTTAATGACGGACGGACAGACAACTCGGCATCCCATAAGCTCTACTGGCCGAAGTTGTTCGGCCAGTTCGGCCAGTAGAGCTAAAAATGACAAAATGAACATGAAGGTGGGGTCCTACCCCTCTGCCTCTAGCGGGATTTTCAGTGGTTGTATTTTACCCCGGCAACCACACGGGGAAAAGTATGAGACACCACAAACATAAATGGTTTGGCAATATGAGTACCGCCATGGAACAGTCAATGGCAATATGACTACCGCCGTGGAACAGTCAATGGCAATATGAGTACCGCCGTGGAACAGTCAATGGCAATAGGAGTACCGCCGTGGAACAGTCAACGGCAATAGGAGTACCGCCGTGGAAAAGTCAACGGCAATAGGAGTACCGCCGTGGAACAGTCAACGGCAATAGGAGTACCGTCGTAACAGTCAACGGCAATAGAAGTACCGCCGTGGAACAGTCAACGGCAATAGGAGTACCGCCGTGCAACAGTCAACGGCAATAGGAGTACCGCCGTGGAACAGTCAACGGAATAGGAGTACCGCCGTGGAACAGTCAATGGCAATAGGAGTACCGCCGTGGAACATTCAATGGCAATAGGAGTACCGCCGTGAAACAGTCAATGGCAATAAGAGTACCGCCGTGGAACAGTCAATAGCAATAGGAGTACCGCCATGGAACAGTCAATGGCAATAGGAGTACCGCCATGGAACAGTCAATGTCAATAGGAGTACCACCATGGAACAGTCAATGGCAATAGGAGTACCGCCATGGAACAGTTTGACAATAGGAGTACCGCCATGGAACAGAAGGTTTACCACCACTAACTACACGTAAACCGCCGAGGTGTAGAGTTCCTATAATAAAAAATAATCCCATTTTTGATGGAAATGGGCATTATTATAAAGTAGGCGAAAACTGCCAATTTCTATTCGATTTTGTAGTTGTATGTATAAGAAGCGTATTAATAGTTTTTTCTGGATCACTGATGAACATTTTCGAAATTTCGACTCAATGCTTACACTTTGTGAGCAATCCAAATAGTCAATCAATGAAAACAGCTGGTAGTACCGTTGACCTGTTTAGTAAACAAACAAGAACTTTCTTACATGTCTTGTGAGCCCACCTTTTCTGGTGATTTTTCAAGTGGAAAATTAGTTTTTTATATGAAAATTACACTGCTGCATTATCCATACTTGAGTTGAATTTGCAGCAAATCATTATTATGTGACACTTTAACATTGGGTTCATACCAGAAGCCAAAGCAAGAAGAGAATAAAACATTAAGGGAACGACAAGACAAAATTGAAGACAAACATCAAACGTCACCGTCCTTTCAGGATTTAGGTAGACGTCATCATAGTGGGGTCCACAATCAGTCCGTTCATCGCAGAATCAGAGTAAAACACAGTGACGATCTGTAAATGGGTCAACCACTTAACATACATTGCGTTCAAAAAATATAAGGTCATAACCTCTTTTGATATAAGCGTTTTACAAATTTTATAAAGATTGTCTGAAAGTGGTCTTGATCAAAGATCTCATGAACCCGAGTCTGCTTCTTTTCTCTATGGATTGTGTGTATTGCTTTCAGGGGATCCCTATTTCAGTATTAATTGTAGATCACGCAGCCATAACAGATAGGTTGTGATGGCCCTTGTCGCAGAACTGATTGTGGTTAATAACTTCCAACAATAACACCATGTACACATCTGCAGCATGATTCAATGAATACATCTTATGAAGGCCCATAACTCTTTGATTAATATTTATTGAATAATTCCCTTTGGAAAAGTTTAACCGGGAACTTGACCTTGCTGATAACTTTCAAAGTATTAGGCTAGATCTTCAATAATGAAACTGTACCATCTTCAGCATGATCCAATGAATACATCTTATAAAGGCCGTAACTCTCAGATTAATATTGTGTTAAATTGTTTCCTTTTTTAAAAGGTTTAGACCGGAATTTAACCTTGCCAATAACATGAATTCAAAGAATTAGGTGTATACTATCTTTCTATGATATCAAGGGTTCTATGGTATCACGGTTGTGTCCAATCAATAAAACTGTATGCATCTCTGCTAAAATATGATACTTATTTTAAAGATGTGATGACATTAGGTACATATAATAAAATAATAGAAAAACAAGTATATTTATCATAAGTAAAAGGATATTTAAAATAATGCAAAAATGTTGACAATTTTCTTACAATTCATCACCCCTAGTCTGCATAAATGCAGTTTCCACTACCTTGAATGTTTTAAAAGTAAGCATACACATCGAACAGGAAATGCAGCTTTCACAGAACACAGAAAACCCCAAAACACGCAAAAAGACAAACAAGAATGGCAATAGTACTAATAAAGGCATATGACGTCACAAACACAAAAGCGTTGACAGTAGGGCTACCGCCTTGGAACGGTCAGTGGCAAAAATGCCGCTGGGGGTTTAAACCAGGTTCTAGGGTGCACCAAACCTCACACTTACCCTACTGTCGTCCCAATTAAGAAATTCCTGCTATGAACTATTCTCTAACCAACAAGGCAGCATTAATAGGCAATATAAGTAAAACACAAAGATGCTCGTGTATGTATAAATACAAAAAGAAAAAATAGCATAGAAAGCCATACAAAAGGTACTCGATGACTGGGCTGAAGCCAGAGCAACAAGAGAATAATCCATTGAGATATCGTGAACTATGAATCAATTACTATCTTTCACGAAATACTCGAACAAACATAATACTGAATATGTTAAACTAGAAGTCTTCGGCCTACATGTCGAGCCCTACTGTGAAGTAGTCCAGATTTGTGTAATGACCAACAACAATGTCAATCCCAAGAGATGTTCGTTGCCTACATCTTTATATTTTATTTAATTTCATTAACAATGGGGGATACATGTCGTAGCGGAGACAGGATGTGACCTATTTTTCGTTTAAAGTAGGTCACAGTGACCCAAACTTGTGCACATGATGTAAGATGCATATAAGGAAGATTCTGGTGAAGTTTGGTGAAATACACCCAGTAACGGTGCGTTTTGGTAGCAATAAAGAACAGGGCCTAAGAGATAGGCAATCTGAACCAACATAACACAATCACCGATGCGCATTCACAGCAAGATTAACATGACCACGCCAGCAAACACGAGACTGCTTTATAAGATATAGAATAGAAAAGAGCTCTGACATCGCTATATAAGGCATAGTTATGGCTACACAAGGGAAGGCCTGTTCATTGAGACGTAGCATGTCGCAAACCAATGTTGACTCCTCAACTGGGCTCCATCTGTAAATGTAATATGTGGTACAGTGATGACGGAGGACGGAAGGACAACGGAGCCCACTACGGATAATGGTGTCATGAACTCGGGAGTACCGGACCCGAACACGTGCTTAACTTCAGGATAGGGCAAAACCGAATATACAAGCACTACAACACAGTACACAACAACACTATACCGGCCACGTTATACCGGCTATGTTATACCGGCTATGTTATACCGGCCACGTTATACCGGCTATGTTATACCGGCCACGTTATACCGGCTATGTTATACCGGCTATGTTATACCGGCCACGTTATACCGGCTATGTTATACCGGCCACGTTATACCGGCCACGTTAAACCGGCCACGTTATACCGGCAATGTTATACCGGCCACGTTATACCGGCTATGTTATACCGGCCACGTTATACCGGCTGTGTTATTCCGGCCAAAGTGGACCTGTGCGTCGGGGTTAGGCGACGTAACATCAATGCAGAACCCTTACACGTCAAAAGTACGGAAGCCCGTAAATATCATATAACAGCGCACCAGCACAAGGTGCGAAGTGTGATTGCTAATTTTTCATATGATTAGCAACAGGGTTTCTCAGGATATGCCTATTGTGATTCTGCAGCTAACTGACACACATACACCCGGACGGCATTGTGATCGCTAAGTCGAGATCCGTAACCGGGCTTGACAAAAATAGAAAATACATATAGGTAAAATGCACTTACCCGTTTAACTTGATATCGGTATGTTGAAGTATTCAAGCTGAATCATTTGCTTTGAATGTTCCGTTTCTGATCATATTCTACTTAATATTCAACATTTCAACCATTGAAACACTCTAACGACCATTTCATTAGCCAAATCGATAATCAGGCTATTGATTTGGATATTCGGTATTTGTATCGAATTCATATACACTAAACCAAATTGCTAAGTACCAACCCAAGAATATGTCAATAATATTCTCATTGTTTTGTGTATTTTGAGCTTGATCAGAGATACGGTTAAACTGCAAAATAGCGAGTGTAAATCGTCTGCTCTGATTGCATGAACATATTTTAAAACTTTTAAGTCAATGTGTTTTCTTAAAAATAAGTTATAACACTTATACAACTGGGTATATAGGATTTTATTAAGTACTTCGAATTAGTGAAGCTTTCGATGTTCCTAATTCTAAAATATGCCATTTAAAATTATTTTGACATCATATTTTACTAGCATTACCACTACAAATGCGTTTGCCAAAGAAATTTTCGAAATATTTAATGTTAACGCTGAATTACAGTTACTTGAATTTCAAACAATATTCAATTTAAAGGGAGGTAATTTAAGATTATCAATATTTCATTTTTTAATAGACGGAAAATCTGCGACGAATGGGTCAAATTTGTATGTTTGTTTTCTATTATTTCATACCAATTTTAAGAATTTTATATCTTTAAGCGATCTTTGACTCATGTTATGTGTTTTATCAGTACATTTAATGTTTTCATATAAAGGGAGGGTAACTCTCAAAAGATGTAACAATTTAAACAAAAAATAAATGTTTTACAAACTATGGGTCAAAACAAAATACTTATCAATTATCTATTCTAAAATATATTTAAATTAAGAAAATTAGTTAAGATACAAAAGTTGATACTTAGAAATTTTGTTCAGTGTACTCTAAGACATTACATGAGTGGTAGTGATCGGTAAGTTTAAAAGAGAGAGAGAGAGAGAGAGAGAGAGAGAGAGAGAGAGAGGACATGCATAGTAGTTTTTCATTCGTTAAGAGATATATGTTTGAGTTGATTTGCATTTTTTTCGGCGTTAAATGAACACCGTGAATGGCAAATTCATTTGTCATTTGCTAACGGCTCGTAAAACCGCATAAACGCCGAAAAAATGCAAATCAATTAGTTTTCCGTCGCTATAGTACCAACAATAACATGATATGGGAGGGTATAATGATTCAAAACATGAAATAATGTGTCTTTTAATACATTCCAGACGTACATACATCAGTGTATGGAGAATACTGGTGGTAATAACAAATAAATCTGAATACTGCAGTCAAATATTACATTACTAATTTTTATGATTTACCATAAAGTAGTAAACATTAAATGTATTTTCTGTTGTCATTTCAACATTACCGCTAACACAATTTTCCTTTTAAGGTCAATGTCACTGGTCGTGGTGGTACAGTTTGTGTGTCTATTCCACAACTCCTGACCTTGAACTGTTGAGGTCATTAAAGGGACACTGTCCGTAAGTAGGCAGATATTGAGCATAACCAAATAACTGTCTGACTTCCATTCAGTGAAATGTATACATGAAAAACATGAGGATAGACCCTAAGAAGTATGTAGGAATACATTCGTGAGTTTGAAAAAAAAGAAGTTTTAATTATTACATGTAAATAAAGTGGGACCCACAATATTTACCTTTTCTGCGATCACGTAACTTCCATTAGCGCATTAGGTTTTCACCATAGTATCTATTGCGTAATTATATATAGCCCGCTTAGCTCAGTCGGGAGCGATGTCGACCACTTTACGCTCACGCACATTATTATTACTGCGAGTGTAATTTTAGTTTGGGCTGCGAGTTCAAACGCACGAAGCGGATTTTCTTTTTTTTGTACCGCAATTGAATTCCGTAAAACAATCTTGCTTTTTAATTGGTAAATATTCAATAATGTTTTGTGTGTAATGTTTGCGAACATAATTATTGTGTGTTTTATAAGCTAAAAGTTACGGACAGTGTCGCACGCCAAATTACAAAAAGGAAAAAGCGTTGAACATCACGGAAGATACTGTCTCTGATATTACTTTACAGTTGACGTTTTGCTAGTTCGCATTGTATTTTGTGATATCATTAATCGATTCATTGAATTATTGATATCAATAAATCGATTTTTATGATATCACAAAATAATGTATTGATATCACATATTCGTTGTTGTGATATCATTAAATATTGGTTGCTGTCAAGAAATAGTAAGGAATGAGTGATCAATAAATGAATAATTGATATCACAAAATATATGTATACATACTCAGTTAAATTGTTGATATCATTGATTCATTTTAGTGATATAACACCATCATTAATTGATATCACATATTCGATTTTGTTATATCATTAAATTATTTGTTAAGAAACAGTAACGAATTAGTCATATCATTAAATGAATTATTGAATTATTGATATCACAAAATCATTATGTGGTAACATTATTTCGATTTTATGATATCACATATTCAGTTGAATTACTAAAAAAATATTTATGATATCAATAATTCGATTTGGTGATTTCAATAAATGATTTTGTGAAATCATTAATGAATTATTGATATCAATAAATCCAAACCATTTTTTTGATATCACTAAATCATCTATTGATATCGACACTTCAATTTAGTGATATCACAAAACGATTTAATGATATCAGTGATTCGATTTTGCGATTTCATTAATCAGGGTATTTTGTGATATCATAAAACGAAGTACTGATATCAATAATTCGATATAATAATATATATAAATCATTGTGTGATATCAAAAACAATAAACCAATATATGATATCACACAATAAGTAATATATAGAGTCTGGCCTCTACGGAACACCGACTATCAAGTTAAATAACCCGGCAACGAGCTGATATTTGTAAGCATGTCAAACTTCTCATCTGCCTGATCTAGAATAATTGACTTTAAGTTAACAATGACTGTAGTATCATACTTGATCAGATTTCTTGTGCAATAATTATATAATTTACAGACATTGTATGCCATGTATTCACGTCATTTCAGAGTCGATAACATCAAATAACATAGTTATGGGAGTGGGGTTCATAAAAATACACTGTAAATGTTAAACAATGGTAGAATTGGTAAACATAATTATAATCTATATCAATAATAGGAGTGTGTTACATGTGTAAACAAATATGTTTTGCAATGTTTGTATGACAGGATAGTTGCTAGATATTAAAGGGACACACGAAAATAGCGAGTTTTATTTTAAGCAGTAATCTTACAACCTCGATTAATTAATCCTGCATCATTTTGACTTGAAAATTGCCTGCACACAATTTTAAATAAAAAATTGAAATTTTCTTCGTTATTCTACCAAATGTTTAAATATATTACTGGTGCAATATTATCAATAGTTAGTAATATGCAAAAGCAGTTTCCTTTGAACTATTCAAATAATTATTATTAATGATTGCAAATATGCCAGTTATCTAGACAAACTAAGGGACACCGCGAGTTTGAAACAAATCAAGATTGCCGTGTGTTCCTTTAAGTAGCAGTGGATAATCATAATTAAAGGGACACACGGCAGTCTTGATTTGTTTGTTATTTTGTTTGTATGGTGATTTACGTCATTTTCAACACATGTAAAGTTATATATGACGGTCGATTGTTTGTGGTGGAGGCAGACTACGCACGTTTCCTGGGTAGAACCAATACTGTACACCTCCCGCCATCCGTAAGAATCGACACTGTCTCACTTTGAAGTAGTTATCAAGCATTAAACCTCGATTGATTAGTCCAGTAACATTTTGACTATAAATGTGCTTAAATAAAACTAAATAAAAGGCAATACAATTTGTAGGGTTTATGTTTCTTGCTTATTCTACCCAGGTTATACATATTATTGGTACAATATAATCAACAAAAACAATTTGGTTTGAACTGTTTAAATGCTTATTGATAATGTTCTGCAAATTAACCCTGTCACCTTCCGTCTCCGTGGCCGAGGGTTAACGACGTTGCGTTGTAAACCTTCTCGCCTCTCACCGCTGCGGGTTCGAATCCCACTGGGAGCACTTGAAAGTGACGAATTGCCGATTCTTACGGATGGCAGGAGGTGTACAGTACTGGTTCTACCTAGGAAAAATGGGTGGTCCGCCTCCACCACAAAAAAAGAATCGACCGTCATATATAACCTTACATGTGTTAAAAATGACGTAAAACACCATACAAACAAACAAATAAACAAACCCTCCGTTTACATTGTTTTGGTGAAAATGTTTAGTCTTAACATACTCGACTGATTTTGAGTGTATGTGTATCGGAACCTCAGTTTTAACAAATACTAGAAAGGGGATCCATTGGAAATAACACAAACAAAAGAAAAAGGTAGCAGACAAGGTTTTATTGAGTCGGTTTGTAAATTTCATCCGAATAACTGACCAAGTGAGAAATAAAACGTTAAAGGGACACGCGGCAATCTTGACGTGTGTAAAACTCGCGGCGTCAACTTAGTTTTTATGTCTACTGGTCGAAGACAAGCATTTCTTGCATACCAGACAAGGATATCCGTCATTTTACCGGGGCTAGATATTTCCATCTCACCCTAGGGTCGAGATAAAATTCACGCGCGCCAACATCCGGTATGCAGGAAAACATGCAAAACGTAAGTAGCTGGCGGCGTCAACGCACAACATGTCTCTGATATGCAAGAAAAAGAATCTATCATGGGTATTCGGTTCAGATAGGGAATTCCAACCCTCGGTATAAGTGTTTTAATCGGAACCTCGGCAGAGCCTCGGTTCCGATAAAAACACTTATACCTCGGGTTGGAATTCCCTATCTTCACCGGATACCCATGAAAGATTCTTATAAGCTTATGGAATGGCTAGTTGTCCGTCGTCCGTCAACTTTTGCCTTTATACTCCGATATTTACCAAACTATACCAGATTGTTAATACCAATGAGAGCTCGGACAAGTTCGAAAATCAGCCAGATCGGACCAGTAACAGCGGAGTAATGGCCCTTGATTTAGTTAAAAAATGCTATATTTTGCCTCGTTAAGACGATAGGGCCTTCATTTTTCATTCAATCTTTACCAACCTTAACCAGATTGTTAATATCAATGAAAGCTCGGACAAGTTCGAAAAGCAGCCATATCGGACTAGTAACAGCGGTGTTATGCTCCTTGATTTAGATAAAAATGCTATATTTTGCCTCGTTAAGACGATAGTGCCTTCAGTTTTCATCCGATCTTTACCAAACTTTACCAGATTGTTAATATCAATGAAAGCTAGCGTAAGTTAGAACACAAGTCAGATCAGTCAGATCGGACCAGTAACAGCGGAGTTATCGCCCTTGATTTAGTTAAACATGCTATATTTTGCCTCGTTATGACGACAGAGCCTTCATTTTTCATCCGATCTTTACCAAACGCTACCAGATTGTTAATATCAATAAAAGCTCAAAAAAGTTCGAAAACCAGTCGGTTCGGACCAGTAATACCGGAGTTTATTGCCCTGGATTTAGTTGAAATTGCTATATTTTGTCTCGTTAACACAATAGGGCTTTCATTTTTCATACCAAACTTTTAATATCAATGAAAGCTAGGATGAGTTAGGAAACCAGCCAGATCGGAGCAGTAACAGCGGAGTAATGGCCATTGATTTAATTAAAAATGCTATATTTTGCGTCGTTACGACGACAAAGCTTTCATTTTTCATCCGATCTTTACCAAACGCTACCTGATTGTTAATATCAATAAAAGCTCAGAAAAGTTCGAAAACCAGCCAGTTCGGACAAGTAACACCGGAGTTTATTGCCCTTGATTTAGTTGATTTTGCTATATGTTGCCTCGTTAACAAATAGGGCTTTCATTTTTCATCCGATATTTACCAAATTTTACCTGATTGTTGATATTAATGAAAGCTCGGATTATTACGAAAACCAAACAGATTGGACCATTTACACCGTAGTTATGACCCTTGATTTTCTGAAATATACTATAATTTGGCCTCGTTAACTCGATAGGGTCTTCATTTTCATTGGATCTTTTCCAAACTTAACCAGATTGTTGATATCAATGAAAGCTCGGACGAGCCAGATCGGACCAGTAACATCAGGGTTATGGCCATTTATTTAGTTAAAATCCTGTATTTTGACTTGCCAAGACGATAGGAGCTTCATTTTTCATCCGATCTTTACCATACTTAACCAGATTGTTACTATCAATGCCAAATTACCTTATACTGATTTTAAAAGTTGTATTAACACATATATTCGTAACTCTTAGCAAGCCGCTTGGGATTTGTCAGTTAACAATAAACTCCATTCACTTAAACCTTTACTCGGAGAATGGCGTTCTTCTAGTAGGCCCATTCGTCGAGAAGTTGTTCTAGCCCGGTGCAGGATAGGGCACATTCATATTTATTACAAGGTGAGCAGTTGCCAAAATGTATACCCTGCTTTGCTCAGTTAACTTTCAAACACATATTGTTGGAATGTGTAGACTTTGATCCTATGCGTCAAAGGTACTACAATGTTAATACTACGAAAGAGTTATTTGAAACTATAGATTTTAGTCTTGTTTTAGATTTCCTGAAAGAAATCAGACTATATAAATCATTATAATATGTTCTTATATATATTTACTTATTTATATACCCGTTGACGGGCATTTGATGATTTGCATATATAGTTTATATTACTACCATATCATCCCTTATTTGTAAATAGTTTTATCTTTATATGTTTACTTTAATTACTACTTCATTTCTTCATTTCTTCATCTTTCATCATTTTTGCTGCGCACAATATGACCTATTTATGTGTCGACGTGCCATAAAACACCATTCATTCATTCATTCATTCATTCATTCTATCAATGTAAGCTCAGGCAAATTTGAAAATCAACCCAATCAGATAGTAACACCGGATTTATGGCCCTTGATTTAGTTAAAAAATGCTGTAGTTTGCCTAATTAAGACGATAGGACCTTCGTTTAGCCGGATTTCATCGAAACTTTCCAGGGATGATCAGTACCAAGCCTAGTTGTGCATATCATCACCATGTTCCGGTTGAATGATTGTGTCGGAGTTATGGCCTTTTAAAGGTTTTAATACACAAACTTTGTCTGGACTAGTTATCCTGAACCCTGGCCGGCTTTCAATGAAACGTTTAGGGATGATCAGTACCAGGTCTAGTTGTGCATATCATCGCCATGTTCCGGTTGAATGATTTTTGGCGGAGTTATGGCCCTTTAAATGTTTTAATACACAAACTGTGTATGGACTATTTCTCCTAAACTCCTGGCCGGATTTCAACTAAACTTGGTAAGGATGAGCAGTATCAAGCATAGTTGTGCGTATCATATCCATTTTACGGTTAAATATTTTTTGGCAGAATTATTGCGCTTTAAAGGTGTTAATACACAAACTTTGTCCAGCAAAGTCTCTTCTGAATTACTGGATGGATTTCATCGAATTTTGGCGGGGATGATGAGTACCAAGCCTAGTTGGGCATGTCATCGTCATGTACGGGTTGAACGATTTCTGGCAGAGTTATGGCCCTTTTAAGGTTGTAATACACAAACTTTGTCCCGATTAGTTTTCCTGATCCCCTGGTCGGATTGAAACAAATCTTGGTTGCGCAAATCGTCGTCGCGTTCCAATTGAATGAATGTTGGCAGAGCTATGGCCCTTTAAATGTTTTAATATACTAACTTATGTACAGACTAGTTCTCCTGAAAACTGACCGGATTTCAGCGAAACTTGGCAGGGATGATCCGTACCAAGCCTAGTTGCATATATCACCGCCATGTCCGGTTGGATGATTTTTGACAGAGTTATTGCCCCTTATACAGAAACTTTATCTTTAGCCAGTAGAGCGTCCAAAGGCTGTCTTGGGCTCTTGTTTCTCTAACATTTTCGAATTGACTGTTCCCAAACGTCATGTACTGATGATCTTATGTCCCCTGTATATCACCCATCATTGATTGCCTAATTTATTACATAATTATGGCCCGTTGTTTGACTTAGACTTTTCCACTCTAATATTGTTTAATGACCTGTTAACACATTTCTTCTCAAACATTTTCGAAACGATTGTTCACAAACATCATGTACACAAAGCAACTGATGACCTTATGTCCCTCTACATTACCCATCCGTGATTGCCTAATTTATTACAGAGTTATGGCCCTTTCTTTGATTTAGAATGTCCCACTCTGACCTGTTTACACATTTGTATGCCCCCGAAGGGCGGCATATAGTAGTCGCATCGTCCGTCAATCAGTCCGTCAGTCCGTAAAATCGTGTCCGGTCAATAACTCTGACATTCCAGGACGGATGTTCAAATAACTTGGCACTAGTGCTCATCACAACAAGACGACGTGTCGCGCGCAAAATCCAGGTACGTGGCTCCAAGGTCAATGTCACACTTAGAGCTCAAATGTCAAAACCACTTCGGGGACATTCGTCACTTACAGTGACATTTTATGTTTCTCATATGTTTTCGAATTGATTGTTCCCAAACTTCATGTCTAAGAATAATATTAAAGGCTTATAGATATTTAATTCGGTATATGCGTAATTTTAATTGAATACTATTATTAGTCCACTACTGGTGTCATTGGATTCTAATAATATTATACTCAAATGTTCACCACCATGAGACGATGTGTCGTGACTAAGAGCCAGACAGACAGAACCTTCAAAGTTAAGGTCACATATGTACTTTTAATGTCATTGCTTAAAGTTTCGTGTTCGGTCTATAACTTCTTATTTATCATTGTATTTCATTAATATTATAAACAAATGTTCACCATCATGAGGCGATGTGTCGCGACTAAGTCCCTACCTTCAAGGTCAGTGGCATACATATACTTTGAAGGTTGTTGAAGGTATTTGTTTATCATTTCGTGTCCAGGTTATAACTTCTTTATCTGTCATTGGATTCTAACACTATTATATACTCAAATGTTCACCACCATAAGACGATGTGTCGCGACTAAAAGTCATGTCCGTATCATACTTCAAGGTCAAGGTCACACATGTTTTTTAAGGTTATTATTTAAAATTTCGTGTCCATGCTATAACTTCTTTATTTATTATTGGAGTTCAATAACATTATAAACAAATTACACCACCATGAGTCGATCGATGTGTCGCGACTAAGAACCAGGGCAATGTTTTACTAAACATCTTACGATAAGTCTTAAATTTTAAAATCGTACACTTTGTTCACCTAAGCATTCAATGCAGACAATTATGTGCGCACGTAGTGCAGAAATATCACATGTATAAGCAAATGAAATGAAATCACGTTTATTTGAAAAGTGTAATTTATAGTGAAGCATTTAGGAAATTGATTTACGATCAAAATGGTCGTAAGTTGTTTCATTAAACGCTGGCCCGGTCCCCATATTCAAGGTCAAACATGTACAGGTTATTGTTTAAAATGTCGTGTCCGGGCTCTGACGTCTTCATTTATCATTGGCTTTTGATAATAGTATACACAAATGTTCATCACCATGAGATGATGTGTAGCCAGATCCCTCTCTACCTTCAAGGTCAATGCCACAGATACACCACGAAGTTATTACAATAACTTCGTGTCCGGGCTATATATACTACCATATCATTGGATTGCAATAATATTATACACATGTTCACCTCAATAAGAAGAATCCCACTGGGAGCTCGACTTGTAAGTGAGGAAGTGTCGATTCTTACGGATGGCGGGAGGTGTGTAGTACTGGTTCTACCCAGGAAAAGTGGGTGGTCTGCCTCCACCACAAACGCAAGGTGCTTACCATCAAGGTCAAGGTCACATTTACACGTCGAAGGTTATTGCTATAATTGTGTTTTTTTACGTCGAAGGTTATTGCTATAATTTGGTGTCCGGGCTATAGATTCTTAATCTATCATTGGATTCTAATAATGTTATACAGATATGTTTACACCATGAGACAATTTGTTGCAACCAACAAAAAGATACCTACCCTCAAGTTCAAGGTCACACATACATTTTGAAAGTTTTTGCTATAGTTAACTTTAACCTTCAGGCCCAAACCGGTAAGTTAGTTTTGGCTTAATCTTATGCTAATGAGTTTGTTGTAATACATTATGCCTATTTGTAATTCTTAATTTATAGTTTTAAATACGTTTACATATATGTATATGATAAAAGTAAAACGTAATGATAAATAGTGAACAGCATGTACATTGCTGCACGGTACGGGAAATGTTTTGTAATGTTTACATCATAGAAACACTGTTTATATATATTATAACATCATATGTTATTTTAAGATTTAATATAATTGCATATATTTTATCATAAATGATATAAACAATATTATACATATCATTGATCACTTTCATATACCCTATTAGCCATTATAATCTCCATGCCAGAGCACCTGCCATTTCCGATAGTTTTTGTAAAAGTACGGCCTGTACGGTGCGGCTTTTACCCTCAGCCATATAAGAAACTAGCATGGTGGCAGAAGTGGGCATTATCGTGGCATTTAACATCATAAGTTAATGACATTTAGATAACTTTATCTAATAAATTGTATAAGATTTTTGTGAAAAATCTTTATTATGTCGGAAAATGCATGCTACTATCTCGAAATAATAGTGATAATTATCTAGGTATCTAGTGGCAGAAATATGCCGCCATACATATTTACCCAATACTACAAAATAAAAAAAAGAACACCACCAATGTATGACACTTTAAATAAAAATGCAGTAAAACCTACTAGTCAAACTAAGTGAAATAAAATGTATTCAATAAATGAAAAGGACTGGAGTATATTCTGTAATATACCTTTTCAAATAACTAGACACCAACCTTCAATGGTTGCAAGTAAGATTGTTGCATAGAATACTTCCAACAAACAAATATATCTGACTGACTCGCTGACTCTGCTCAACATCAAGTCAAATGAAACATGTACGTTTTGCACTGAAGTCATAGAAACAATAGAACGTATATTTTGGCATTGTAAACACATAAATAAATTGTTAATTGATGTAGAAATATTTCTCAATTCGAAACATGAAACTTAATCCAAGTGAAACATGAAACTTAATCCAAGTGAAATAACCCCCCAGATGGTGGTGAGGTGATAAGAAACAACCGACTGCTCGTTACTTAGCAGAGGGGTAGGACCCCCCCCCCCCCCCCACCCCATCCCCCGAAAAGTAACCCCACCTGTTGACCGTTGGTGGAGACCCGTGTCGTTGGAGAAGGGAATCCTGGTGGTTGAGTGACGTGGAAATCTGCTATTTATCTCCGCGTTACAACACACCACTTTGGTCCGGACTTCAACTAGACGGGCGGTCAGATTAGCCCGATCTGATCAATCGGTTTGTCATGCCAGCTATACAGGATCCTAGCTTCTTGTTTAATTCACATCTCTCTCAATCCCTCTCGTTTAATATCTTACTCCCCTTTTATATTGTACTCTTAAAACATAATGTAAAAGGATCCTTAATGGCGGTGGCCCTAGGGCTAATCATGTATTTCTGAACGCTATATGGCTATACTCATGCCACTTTTAAGCGGAACATAAGTGCGGCTCTTCGAATTTTTAGTGAAGGGGTTATGTTCGCTGGGTGGTATGGGGGTCTGATGAGTTAGTTTTATATGAGTATACTCTTCACGTATTATTGGCATTTGTCTGTCGGATATCCACAGCAAATGTCCCCTTGTTGGACTCCGTGGTGGGTGAGAAGCATGGAGAATGAATATAAATTTCCCATTATGGCACCAAAACACGCACACAAAACTACTCGTACTCCTAAACGATCTCGAGAAGAGTCCGAATCTGAATCTGATGAGGATATTTCCCTTTTAAATTGGCCTCATTTTCTCAATATTATCTCTCTAGAGGATGACAAACCTATAACTAGACTCTCTCCTTTTGCCATCTCCAAGGCTTTACTTGGCATCGCCGGTGAGCCAAGGAGTGTCAAAAACTCAATAATGAAAAACTTTTTGTTGAGTGTGCCAAAACATCACACTCTGATAACCTCCTTAAAATTCAAACTTTCGTAAACATCCGTGTTGAGGTTATTTCCCACATTTCTCTCAATTCTTCAAAGGGTGTAGTACGCTCCAGGGAACTGGAGCACTGCTCTCTTAAAGAAATGACTCATAATCTTAAATCTCAAGGTGTGACTGAGGTAACGCGCATCAGTACGAGGCGGAGTGGCAAACTCACTCCTACAAATACTTTTGTGCTTACTTTCAGCACACCAAATCTTCGAAATACCATCAAGACTGGATATATCATTCTACCAGTTGACCCCTTTATTCCAAACCCTCTTCGATGTTTTAACTGTCAACTTTTTGGTCACCATAGAGAAAGATGCAAGCGAGCTGCTCCTGTCTGTGCCCCTTTGCGGCCAGGAGGATCATAGCGACTTCGCCGATTGCAAAAATTCCGCCTCTTGCGTTAACTGCAAGGAGACCCACGGAGCTTTCTCTAAGGATTGTCCGAAGTGGAAGCACGAGCGGGAAATACAGAAAGTTAATATTAAAAAGAACATTTCTTTTCCTGCTGCTAGAAAGCTTGTTGAGAGTCTTACTCCGCCCACTCCATCTGGCAAATCTTATGCCGATGCGAGTAGGGTTGAGAAACCAACTACCAGGTCTATCACGGTGCAGACCGTGGTAACCTGGCCAATAGAATCCGACAAGTTTACTACTATTCCACTGTCTGTTCAGAAATCCTCTAAAACATCTTTAGCCTCTCAAACTGTGGTCCTCTTAAATAAGCCCCCTGTAGCTCACAAACCTCTTGTGGCTTCCAAGCCTAAAACGCCTTCTTTTATATCCTCAACAACTCCTACACCTAATGCATCTACTTCATCTATTTCGAAATCGACGGCCTCTGGTGCAAGCAAGAGTCCACCAAATCCGACGAACTCTTCGAAAGGTTCGTCAAATAATTCAATAGAACTGCCGAGGTTTAAAACCCAATTATGATGAAATTAGCTTACTTTTAAATAAACACAACCCTGTTGCATTTTGTCTACAAGAAACTTTCCAAGACTTGTGATAAGATATCTTTTAAAAATTATTCATTGTATAACTATATTTGTGATACAGATGATAAAGTTTCTGGAGGAGTTTCGATTCATGTGAATCGAAACTTTCCTCACAGAACTGTTGCGTTGAAAACTGGTTTGCAAGCTGTTGCGGTCAGTGTTACGATGCACAGAGTGATAACAATATGCTCCTTATATTTACCGCCCAGTTCTTCACTAGACCTTAAAGGTCTAAATCACCTAGATGCACAATTACCATCACCTTTTATACTCTTGGGTGATTTTAATGCACACAACTACATTTGGGGTTGTCAGGATATAAACGATAAAGGCAAGAAAGTTGAGGATTTCTTAGCCAAATATAATTTGCGTCTTTTTAATAACAACAAATCATATACTTATTTACATCCAGCTACAGGCTCTCATTCTTCCATTGATTTAACAATATGCGATCCAACGCTCTCCATGGATATTTCGTGGAGTGTTGTGACGACCTATGTGGAAGTGACCACTTCCCCTTATTTCTTGAAAATATCGGCCCTCCACTTCTCGAAAAAACGCAACGATGGAAACTTCGCAAAGCTGATTGGGATACGTTTCAATCTTTGTGAGGAACAATTAAAGCCTTCCGTTTTCGAGGATGTCGAAGACGCAACTGCTCTTTTTATCAAAACCCTTCATGATATAGCTGATCAAACTATTCCAAAAACCTCGGCAAATCCAAAACGCCCACATAAACGATGGTATGATGATGACTGCAAAAAGACAGTCAGCGATCGTAAAGCTGCTTTGAATGCTTTTAACTTGCAGCCACTCAAAATAATTTAGATACTTTTAGAGTTTTTCGTGCGAAAGCCCGTCGTACTGTTAAGGATAGCAAGAGGAAATCCTGGAGATATTATGTCTCATTGCTGATCTCTCGCTCATGTCTTAAGAAGACGTGGGACATGGTCCGGAAAATAAACGGTAAAGGTAATTCTTAAAACTGATAATTAAGATATTACATCTGTTAAAGATATTACAAACACTTTGGCAGAAACTTTTTCTAAAAACTCTTCTTCTGAAAATTGTCAACCAAATTTTCTAAAAAAATAAGAAACTAAAAGAACAGAAGAAGCTGAATTTCAAGTCGAGAATACCTTAAAAAGGCTCATGATACATCAGGTGGTCCTGATGATATCCATTAGCAATTATTAAAACATTTACCTGAAATAAAAATAAAAATATCGGACAGGGACAGCAGCATTCAAGGACGACAGTCAACCACAAAACACAAAAACAAATACGCAAACAGACAAACGAGAAGGCAAAAGTAATAAAAATACAAACGACATCACAAACACAAACGCGTTGACAATAGGGCTACCGCCTTGGAACGGTCAGTGGCAACAAAGGCCACTAGGGGTTTAAACCGGTTCTAGGGTGCACCAAACCTCACACTTACCCTACTGTCATCCCATTAAAACAGGACAGTGTAAATAAACCCGACAGTTTCGTGTCCGAATGGGTTCAACCCTCTCTTACATTCATGAACAGGAGATGGGTGTGCCACAGGGCAGCATACTCTCTGTCAATAATATAAAAAATTAACAGTATAGTTAAATGCATCAATCCTGGTGTGGATTGCTCTCTATATGTTGACGACTTTGTTATATGTTATCGTGTAAAAACATGAACACTATTGAGAGACAACTTCAACAATGTCTGAATAAACTTCAGGCCTGGTCGGATGAAAATGGTTTTAAATTTTCTAAATCTAAAACTAATTGTATGCACTTTTGTCAACTACGTTAACATCATGAAGACCCTCATCTAACACTGGATGGGTCACCAGTAGCAGTAGTGGATGAGACAAAATACCTTGGTCTTATATTCGACCGTAAATTAACGTTTATACCACACCTTAAATACTTGAAGGCCAAGTGCCTTAAAGTTGTTGCAAACACTAAATGGGGAGCAGATCGTAAAATACTTTTACAACTTTATAGATCTCTTATCAGATCAAAGCTGGATTACGGCTCAATAGTATATGGATCGACTCGCAAGTCATACTTGCAGATGCTCGATCCTATACATAATCAATGATTACGACTCGCCGTAGGTGCTTTTCGTACATCACCAGCCGAAAGTCTATATGTTGTTCACAAACTCAGCATAAAGAGCCGCCTGCCTGACAAGGCCTCTATCTTTTCAGCTGAATTTAAACTACACGTTATCACAACATTAGTTACAGTTCTCTCCATAGGGTTACCCTAAACACACATAATGTTTTGCAAGGCTTAAGTTGATCGCTCATACAAAAATAATTAGAATTGAACAAAGCAAGTTTTGTTCACCCACACCCACACCCATCCAACATGGTTGAATATTTTTCATTACACTCGTCTTAACATATTTTTTTATCAATTCCATATTTAATAAAATCGTCTCACTGACAAACCTGAGATTATATTTACAGGGAGAGAGATAGAGAGAGATGTGTCGATAAAAAAACAGAAGAGGCCTAATGTACATTACGATTGATGCGATGTAGTACAGTCTCTGGTGGGGTTTGAGTGTGCATAAAAGGTCCCCTAAAAACTTCTCCAGAAATGATTAGGGGGATGTCTGATAGGTCAGAAAATCGAGGGTGTTAAGTCTGAATCATGGTACGTTTTTAGAAATCCAAGATTGCGGACAAAATGGCCGCCAAAAATTTGGAAAACTTAGTATATTTGATACTTACAATATTTTTTTTTTTTTTCACAAACATAAATTGTTTTTGTTGTTTTAAATGGAAAATATATGCAGTTCAGTAAAAAAGATAAAATGTAGCTGAAAAGTTGCAGATTTTTGTTTTGCTGCTAAAAACCGGATGAAAAATGGCTCAAAAATGACAAAATTTGGGGTACCACCTAAAATTTTAAAATATTTAATATAGTATTTCCTTATTTTTTACCTATTTTTGTTTATTAAAATGTACAATGGTGCATATCCTGCACACAAATGTATACAGTTAGGTTTTAGATGACCCCAAAACTCTCCAAATCGAGGAAAGTGTGGGTGGTGTATTTTGACATGAATAAACCTGAAATTACCGGCAAAATTTAGAAATTGTTAATATTGCTTCAATGGATAGTCTCTTTTGTTTTCTTTCGTTTTTCTTCTTTAAATTGACAAAATAGACACTGTTTATCAGATCTGAGTGCATGTTTTTGGGAACATTTGGTATTTTGTGTGTGTGTGTGGGGGGGGGGGGGGGGGGGGGGGGGGGAGAAAAGCAAATTTAAGCAGAAAAGCACTCTCAAATGCCCATTCTGCTTGATATTTTAATTTATTGTTAGAAAGTGTTATCACTGAATGATGTTTTACAGTTATTAAAATAATATGCTATATATGGGCAAACCAAATGTTTCAGTTTGACTTTCAAAAACCATCAGTTTTCAATTTATAAGCCAAAAAAGTGGGCGGGGCAATTCAACATGCCACTTTTTAAGCGGAACATAAGTGCGGCTCTTTGACTTTTTAGTTAAGGGGTTATGTCCGCTGGGTGGTATGGGGGGTCTGATGCGTTAGCTTTATATGAGTATACCTTCTACGTATTCTTGGCATTTTGCTGTTGGATATCCACAGCAAATGTCCCCTTGTTGGACTCCGAGGTGGGTGAGAAGCGTGGAAGATGAATTCTTAACGCCCATCATGGCATCACAAAACGCACAAACTACTAATAAACGTAAAAAAACAGAACATGAATCTGATACTGAGGAACCAGTGATCAACCAGTCCTTTCCTCGTTTTCTGATCATCGAATCGGAAGATGGGGAAAGGCCCGTTACAGATATGTCACCTTTTGTCATCCAGAAAACAATTCATTCCATCGCTGGACATGTCAAACAAATAAAAAGATTAACAAACAAAACTCTACTTATTGAAACTGAAAAGAAATCTCACTCTGACAATTTATTAGCACTTAAACAAATTTTAAACACCAAAGTCAAATGTTTCGCTCACACCTCTATGAATATCTCCAAAGGCGTCATCAGGTGCCCGGATCTCTCCGGAGTACCTGAAGACGAAATTATTCGCGAGCTTGCGCCACAGTTGGTAACTGCAGCTCGCCGAATAACCATCAAGAGGAATGACAAACTTATTGGTACCAATACTATCATACTCACATTTGCAACACCCGTCTTACCAAAAACAATAAAGGTGGCATATCTGCAATTGCATGTTGACGCCTACATTCCAAACCCGTTACGTTGCTACAACTGCGAAGCCTTTGGGCACCACAACTCCAGGTGTACTAAAGAAGAACGTTGTGGTAAATGTGGCGAGTCTGCATTCAAACATAACGAATCAGATTGTCCTAACGACCTCAAATGTACCAACTGCGGTCTAGGACATCACGTAAATTCAAAATTATGTGAAAAATTTAAAAAAGAAAAAGAAATCATAACAGTTAAATATACACAAAACATTCCATTTCCAGAAGCAAGAAAATTGATTGAAGAAAAATATAAAATTTCAAGTCCAACCTCTTACGCATCTATTCTCAAAACAACAGCAACACACACAAAATGCAGGGATGCAAGTACGCAATACGAACCACAGCCAGAAATTCAAAATACTAAGAATACTTCCTCAGTATCAAATCCAAACAAAAGTCAACAAACACAGCTTAACAAACCAAAATTAAACTTTTCACCTAATCAACCTTTTTCATTTAAAGCAAACACAAAATCGGCAGGCTCTGGCAATGCCAAGAGCATGTCAGTTTCTCAGAATTGGAAAGCGGGTTCTTCTAAGACTGTGAAGTCTAGTAGTTCCCCAGTCGTAAAGCCTAATACTTCCTCGGTTGGATGGCCTAGTGCTGCTCCAACTAAGGAAGTTGGAAAGCCTAGTGCTTCTCCAACTAGGGAGCACAAGGAGCAGCCAAAGGTGTCTAACGGCACTATTGAGCTGCATAACAAATTCGAACAGCTCATGGACATTTCAGAGCCAGCAGCTGCACTGCCACTTCCATCCTCGCATGAAAAGTTAGTTGAGGTGCCACTTCAGCTGACTTCTTCCAGGGACGAGGATTCATCAGTGGAGATGTCGCTGCTTGAGTCTCCTAAGACGTCTCTTAAATCTAAGGCCAAAAATAAAAATTAAATTAAAAATCGCCTTAGCGCTCAATAATGGGTAAAACTAATCATTCAATGGAATTGTCGAGGTTTGAAACCAAATTATGATGAAATCAGCTTAATTTTAAATGAACACAACCCTATTGCCTTTTGTCTTCAAGAAACATTCTTGAAGACAAGTGATAAGATATCTTTTAAACAATACTCGCTATACAATCATATTTGTGATACCGGGGACAAGGCGACTGGTGGAGTTTCGATAATCGTTAATCGAAACATTCCTCACAGACCTGTTACGTTGAAAACAAATTTGCAAGCTATTGCGGTCAGTGTTACTATGCACAGAGTCATAACAATATGTTCCTTATATTTACCACCTAGTCTTCACTAGACCCTAAAGATCTAAATCATCTAGTTGCACAATTGCCATCAACTTTTATACTCTTGGGTGATTTTAATGCACACAACTACATTTGGGGTTGTAAGGATATCAACGATAAAGGCAAGAAAGTTGAGGATTTCTTAGCCAAAAACAATTTGTGTCTTTTTAATAATAAGTCACATACTTATTTACATCCTGCTACAGGCTCTCATTCTTCAATTGATTTAACAATATGCGATCCAACGCTTTTGATGGATTTTTCGTGGAGTGTTGGAGACGACCTCTGTGGAAGTGACCACTTCCCCATATTTCTTGAAAATATCGGCCCTCCACTTCTCGAAAAAACGCAACGATGGAAACTTCGCAAAGCTGATTGGACTACGTTTCAATCTCTTTGCGAGGAACAATTAAAGCCTTCCGTTTTCGATGATGTCGAAGACGCAACTGCTCTTTTTACCAAAACTCTTCACGATATAGCTGATCAAACCATTCCAAAAACCTCGGCAAATCCTAAACGCCCACATAAACCATGGTACGACGATGACTGCAAAAAGGCAGTCAGCGATCGTAAAGCTGCATTAAATAATTTCAACTTGCGGCCAACTCAAACAAATTTAGATAACTTTAGAGTTTTTCGTGCGAAAGCCCGTCGTACTAGTAAGGATAGCATGAGGAAATCCTGGAGATCTTACGTCTCTAGGCTGAATTCTCGCTCATCTCTTAAGAAGACATGGGACATGGTCCGGAAAATAAGTGGTAAAGGTAATTCTAGTTCTGTAAATCATCTTAACACAGATAATGGAGATATAACATCTGTCAAAGATATTACAAACACTTTGGCAGAAAAGTTTTCAAAAAATTCTTCTTCTGAAAATTGTCAACCAAATTTTCTGAAAAATAAGAAACAAAAAGAACAGAAGAAGCTGAATTTCAAGTCGAAAAACTATTCACTCTCAAAGAACTTCGAGAGTCCCTTAAAAAGGCTCATGATACATCAGCTGGTCCTGATGATATCCATTATCAATTACTAAAACATTTACCTGAATCCTGTCTCTCTACCCTTCTTGATATATTTAATAAGATTTGGGTGACGGGAAACCTCCCGGATTCTTGGCGGGAAGCAATCGTTATTCCAGTCCCCAAACCTGGAAAGGATCATACGGACCCTATAAATTATCGCCCAATCGCTTTAACGAGTTGTATATGTAAAACCATGGAACGAATGATTAATGAGAGACTCGTTTGGTACCTGGAGACCAACAAACTGATAACAAAGTATCAAAGTGGATTCCGGCGCCAACGAGGCACAACAGACAATCTCATACGATTTGAATCGTTTATTAGGGAAGCTTTCATAAAAAAAGAACATCTAGTCGCTGTATTTTTTGACTTGGAGAAAGCTTATGATACAGCATGGAAGTATGGTATTATGCATGATCTTCATGACCTTGGTCTTAGAGGCCGATTTTTACAGAGAATTTCTTAGAGGACAGACAGTTTCGTGTCCGAATGGGTTCAACCCTCTCTGACATCCATGAACAGGAGATGGGTGTGCCACAGGGCAGCATACTCTCTGTCACTCTTTTTAGTATAAAAATTAACAGTATTGTTAAATGTATCAATCCTGGTGTGGATTGCTCTCTATATGTTGACGACTTTGTTATATGTTATTGTGCAAAAAACATGAACACTATTGAGAGACAACTTCAACAATGTCTCAATAAACTTCAGAACTGGTCTGATGAAAATGTTTTTAAATTTTCTAAATCTAAAACTAATTGTATGCATTTTTGTCAACTACGTAAACATGATGAAGACCCTCGTCTAACACTGGATAGCACACCAATACCAGTAGTGGATGAGACAAAATTCCTTGGTCTTATTTTCGACCGTAAATTAACGTTTATACCACACCTTAAATACTTGAAGGCCAAGTGCCTTAAAGCTCTTAATTTACTTAAAGTTGTTTCAAACACTAACTGGGGAGCAGATTGTAAAGTCCTCTTGCGACTTTACAGATCTCTTATCAGATCCAAGCTGGACTGCGGCTCAATAGTATATGGATCGACTCGCAAGTC
The DNA here is from genome assembly GCA_037043455.1 of Cyrtodaria siliqua. Taxonomy (NCBI): domain Eukaryota; kingdom Metazoa; phylum Mollusca; class Bivalvia; order Adapedonta; family Hiatellidae; genus Cyrtodaria; species Cyrtodaria siliqua. The sequence goes on from JAWPHD010008244.1 coordinate 76,267, forward strand.
ATACTTGCAGATGCTCGATCCTATACATAATCAAGGATTACGAATCGCCTTAGGTGCCTTTCGTACATCACCAGCCGAAAGTCTATATGTTGAAGCTAATGAACCATCACTGTCTCATAGACGGGACAAGTTAGCCCTTCAATATGCCATTAAATTAAAATCTAGCCCTTCAAACCCAACTTTCAATAATGTCTTTAATCCTGGTTGTGAACCTCTTTTTGATCGAAAACCGAAGGCCATCCGACCATTTGGTCTTCGTATTAAACCAAAATTAAGAGACACTGAAATCGACCTAAATTTGACTGCCAAGTACAAAGTACCACAAATTCCACCGTGGACTTTGGAAACACCAACAATTATTTTCGACCTTTGTAATAGTAACAAATCCAGTACAGACCCTACTGTCTTTCAAAGCAAATTTAATGAAATTAAATCGAAATACAGTAACTTTCAACATATATACACAGATGGTTCTAAAGATGGAGATAAGGTAGCTGCAGCAGCTGTTGTTCACAAACACAGCATAAAGAGCCGCCTGCCTGACAAGGCCTCTATCTTTTCAGCTGAACTTAAGGCAATTGAACTTGCCTTAAATTATATTCAGGAATCTGATGATGACCATTTTGTAATATTTTCTGATTCCCTTTCATCTCTTCAAGCACTTGGTAATATGAAACATGATAACCCAGTTGTGCTTCAACTTTTAGAAAAGTTCAATACTCTTATAATTGATAATGTTATTATTTTCTGCTGTCTTCCGAGCCATGTAGGAATACGTGGTAATGATAGAGCTGATAGTGCTGCCAAGGCAGCATTAGATTTACATATATCTAATACCAAATTACCTTATACTGATTTTAAAAGCTGTATTAACACATATATTCGTAACTCTTGGCAAGCCACTTGGGATTTGTTAGTTAACAATAAACTCCATTCAATTAAACCGTTACTCGGAGAATGGCGCTCTTCTAGTAGACCCATTCGTCGAGAGGAAGTTGTCCTAGCCCGGTGCAGAATAGGGCATACACGTTATACTCATTCATATTTATTACAAGGTGAGCCATTACCAGAATGTATACCCTGCTTTGCACCGTTAACGGTCAAACACATATTGTTGGAATGTGTAGACTTTGATCCTATGCGTCAAAGGTACTACAATGTTAATACTATGACCGAGTTATTTAATACTATAGATTTTAGTCTAATTTTAAATTTCCTTAAGGAAGTCAGACTATATAAATCATTATAATATGTTCTTGTATACAATTACTTTTTTATATGCCCGAAAACGGGCATTTGTTTATTTACATATATAGTTTATTTTACTACCATATCAATCCTTATTTTTTAATATTTTTATCTTGATATATTTACATTAATTTTTAATTAAAACTTTATTTCTTCATCTTCCGTCAGTTTTTGCGCACAATATTTGTGTGTCGACGTGCCGTAAAACACCATTCATTCATTCAACATGCATTTCATCTTGACGAATATGTTATTATACCGAGATAGTTTTCCATCATTATCATTTTGTTTATTTTCATCTAATTATTGTCTAGAATCAGAATGACCATAGACAGAATTGAAAATGATGAGCAAGAATTGAAATTGAAATTGTATAACTTTACATTACTTCCCTTGTTAGTCTCTATGGCGATGCCTTACAGCATTTCCAAAGAAAAAATCTTGATAAGTTTTTATTAAACAGTTACATTGTTAAACAATCAATTTAATATGTTATCAAAATTCAATATTAAGCATAAGAAAAATGAATCGGACGGGTTTCAGACAAAACACAGGTAATTCAACATATATATAATTGAATATTATACTGTTTTGCAAAGTTATTCCCCTTGTTGTAATATCATCATTACAATTTTACAGACACATTTGACCTCCATAAGATAAAGCACTTGTTCTGAGTTTTAGGTGGCATTATTGTGTGAAATGAGTATTCCTATAAAATCATTAGCTATTAATATATTTAATTAAAGTACTAAGATATATGTGTTGTACTTTTTAAAAGCCAAAAAAGGTTGCTCAAGCTGTCCTCAAAAATGTTTAATAGTACTCGGACATGCTACAAATGCCGATTTTATGTTCAAGTTTAAGTATTAGAAATTATAAAAATAGTTTTGGTGTCTTCTGAAATACATTGTTGTTACCTAAGAAATAACTACGGGATTGATGTGCTATATTTTAAAAAGATTACCTAATTATTATTATGTCATCCCTTTGTAAGAGCAATAGTAAACTGACCTGCACACTGCTCAAGATTTTTTATCACATAGCTAGTTTATTAAATTGTTATTATCATTTCTAAAATAATAGGAGCATTGTTTTGGAATTCGCAATAACTGACATTTTAATGACAATAAGGAAAACACAAATGTAAATCCTAAAAATGATGATGATGATGATGATGATGATGATGTAGATGACAAATGCACTGCAAATCCTTCAGAAAATAAGAAGAGGAAAGTACATGTTCTGCATCATATTATGTATTACAACGTACATAATGGAAACAAGAAAACATCACTACACATAATGAACACCCAAGCTATTCATGCAGAATGCAAGAGTACGGAACTGATCACAAGTCTGAACCATGTGGGTTAGCTATAAGTTATTCTGAATTGCAGAAGTACCACAACAATATTGGCAGCTTGATTTTAGAAGCGAGTGCAGGGCATGTGCCATTTCCAAGTCATTTCGACCCAGGCAATCTTCGAAAGGCAATCTTCTTCTCAGTGACTGAGGCAATGGAAAGGTTGCAATATTCTTCGCACGAAAGGGAATTCAACCATACCAACAGCAGTGAGTTAAAGACCTAGTTTGCAGACAAGGATACCGAAACAAGCAAGCAGAAACTGAAGGATAAACTGCTGAAATACTTTGACAGCAGAGAAGTACAAGCGAAACTTTCCAATACTAGGACACGTATATTATGCTTCTTGGTTTATTGAAGGTCTTGATAAGAGCAGACAGAGAAGGCGACTGGACACATCAGCAGAGTACAAACAATACTTCTATATTTTGCCTTGTTTGACTGTGTCAGTTACTTGCGATGGTGTTCGATATATCTTGATGACATGCGAAATCTTCCAGTGACTGCTCCCACAATCTATCAGCACTTCGTAGAAGGCAAGATTGCCGTGAAAAGAACCCCGGGAAAGTTCAAAGCTGTAGCTGCAGTTCAAGCATTGAAAAAACGATAAACATATCACAGAAGAGCAGTGGGTGTAATATAGGGAGCTCAAGAAGAAAGAGCTGTGTTGCTTGTTGCTCTTTGTGGAATTATCTACCACGAGATGATAGCTGTAATTGAGGTCCATCGAGAGACTGGCGGATCAAAGCCATTCTATCATGAATTAACTGTAAGTCACGAATTCAGTCAGACAGAAACAAATGCCAGAGAAGCAAATATCAAAAACATGACATCCTGCATACAGATATATGACAATCCGTTTCACAATACTCCAGATACAGAGAAGAAACTACACAATATCATCACATAAGAGGTGATGACAGAGGAAATAAGAAACAGCATTTACCAAGAGTTTAGAAATGAAAGATGTCTCGACAAGTCAAAACGATAAATAGATACGATCCATAGAAACAATCCAAAAAACTTCCAGCCCATCCAGTCAGCTAAGACCAAGTCATCAGCATCAAAAATCAGGAAATCAAATGGAACAGGAGCAGGAGACAAACTGATAGAAATAGCACAGGCCAGAGGGCATAACACAAAAGAAATGTTTAAGTATCACTTGGTCTCAGACTACTACTTATTTGACGAAGAAGGGTTGATGAAGAAACCAAATAAGAGTGCATTATGCCATGAACTGGAAAAAAGCAATTGGCAAAGAAAACATACCAGTATTGTCACATTCGGATTCATTACCGAATGTGTACTTAGTCGACATCATTGCCAATATGAGAAAGGTGAACCTTGAGAGTTTGAAAACGTTCAATGAACTCTTTGCAGCATTTGTACGAATGCTATTGAATATTTGCAAATGTGCATCCCAAATCCATTTTGTGTTTGACTCCTATATCGATGGATCCATCAATGATACAAAGAGGCTAAGGCGTAGCAGTACAAAACCAATAGAACTAAAACTTGTAAATGAAGATAAACCACTACCTTTGAATATGAACATATTCTGTCCATCAAACTTAAAAAAATACGAAATTACAACTTTTGCTCAGGAAGAGGATCAAGGAAAATGCTGGGTATACTTGTCCAAATATTGAAATCCTGTTGAGCGGAATTAAAGGCAAAGAAGATAATATTACTTGCCAACTGATTTCAGCAGGAATCATCACCAACTGTCCTGACTTGGAGTTTCTGATTGAAAAAGCTGATGTTCTTCTTATACCACATGCATCTGAACCAAACGCATTTGTATTGTCATCTGATAAGGACGTCATGGTCGTGATGTTATACTTTTGGAGTGTGCAACAATGCCCAGGACTCAAAGAGATGTGGATCAGAGCAGGAATTGGGGACTCTACACACACAACAGCAGAAAAAAATAAATATTTGCACTGTACTACCGGCTGCGCATATACTCACAGGTTGTGATACGACAAGCAAAGTTGGAACGAAGCTTGAGGCTATCAAGGCTGATCCAGTCAGGCACTTGGCTGAATTCGAAACATCTCTGGACAATCCAAATCGGCAAGAAATCATCACTAAAGCGTATACAATATCGTGTACAAGTGATTAAGAGTGCAAATCCCCTTGCAAAACTATGTATGTGCTTAGATATACACTCTATCATCACAGTAAAGCACTAGACTTACCGTCTCTGCCACCAACAAGTTATGCTCTACGACAGCGCATACTCAGGTGTTGGTATTCCATCTACATCCAAATGCAATGCATGGAAAACAATGAACAATACCCGAAGGAATATGGCTATGGGGAAAGCAATTATCTACTTCTAACGAGCAATCATCTCCTGAAATACCCGGAAAATCTAATGTTGATGTGTCAGTGCAAATTCTTTTCAAAAAACGTTGCGCTTGTAAAAAAGCTGGGGTAGTTGCTATGTCTTCTGTAAATGCAAGGAAAACCCACAGGAGTTAAACACTTGTGACAATCCAAATGCGGTGCTGTCGATTCCAGTTGTATTATAAAGAAAGAGCAATAATTAATGTTTGCTGATAGGTATAAAATGCTAATAACAGTTGAAAAATTTAATGTGCCTGATGGTTTAAGGATCCTTAGTAAAATATAAATATTGTTATTCATTGAATTAACATTATTTTATGCTAATAATATAGTAATAATTTAGTTAATAACATCATCATTTAGACATACTAGTTCTTAACAAAACACAAAAACAAACACGCAAACAGACAAACGAAAAGGCAAAATTAATAAAAAATGCAAACGACATCACAAACACAAAATGGTTGACAAGAGGGCTACCGCCTTGGAACGGTCAGTGGCAAAGTAGGCCAATGGGGGTTTAAACCGGTTCTAGGGTGCACCAAACCTCACACTTACCCTACTTCATCCCATTAAAACAGGACAGTGTAAATAAAGAAATCCCCGCCATGATCTAATCTCTAACCAACAAGGCAGCATCAATAGGCAATATAAGTAAAACACAAATATGCTCGTGTAAATATAATACAAAAAAACAATAGCCTAGAAAGCCACAATGAAGGTACTCAATGACTTGGCAGAAGCCAGAGCAGTAAGAGAATACACCATTAAGGGCACGACAAGAAAGATCATGGACAAACATCAAACGCCACCGTCCCAATGGGTTTTAGGTAGGTTCAAGAATCTTACAATGTTTATAAATCACATCACCATAGAAGTCAGGTTGTGATAGTCCTTGTCGCAGAAGAGTCCTTAAATTCCATTTATATTTGGAAAGAAGATCAGGGTTACGATAATAAAATTTTGCAAAGGTTTTACGAAGTTTATGGTAACGGTAACCCTGACTGAGTAACTTTTTAGTTATACAAAGTTACGAATATTAAAGTCCTCAACTCGATTACAAGCTCTAGAAAAACGAATAAGTTGAGACAGATAAACTCCATAAGAAGTTGCTCGGGGAACATCCCCATCCAAGTGGGGATAATTAACAATGTCAAAATTAAAATCATCTCTCTTGTCATAGATTTTGCTAATTATTTTACCATTTTCAATCGAGAGATCTAAATCAAGAAAAGAAGCGTTATTTTCAGATATATTTTCTTTATTAAGCCGAAGTTCTTTAGGATAAATATTATGAACCATAGTTGGAAAGAAAGGGTTGTCAATGTTCAGTATGTCATCCAGATACCGAGAGGTGTCATTAAAAGCTTCAATAACATCTGCCTGGGTATCTGGTGAAAGACTCAACATGAAATCCCTTTCATAGCAAAATAAATTCATCATTTGTGATCTTATTTTGAATTTGTTTCTTTATTTTAAAAGAACCTGTTATTAAAAGTCGCAGCATTTTACTGTGTAGGTTCAAATTTATGATTATTTCTTTTGATTTTAAGAACTTAAATATTTCGCTGACAATTAAGAACATGTAACTTTACCTCTTCCATACAGAGTGAAAAATAAATGGCTGACCTTTTCACATGTTCTTCCCTATCACATAACTGTAATATGCACTGTTCAATTACTCTACAAAACTCTGAATGAACAACACGCTTAAGAGTCGTTAATTGAGCATTTTGGTTTATATACATGACTTTAAAATGATGTTGGCGGCCATGTTGGACGCCATTTCGAATTTTATCCCATCCCAAATGTACAAAAACAAGAAAAGAAACAAACTGAAATAGGGCAACTATGAAAACATTTAATTTACAATTACAAACAAAATGATAATGATAGAAAACTATCTTGGTATAATGACATATTCATCAAGCTGAAATGCATGTTGAATAACCCCACCCACTTTTTTGGATTGAAAACTTACTGTGTTTGAAAGTCAAAATGAAACATTTAGTTAGCATGTTATTTTATAACTGAAAAACATCATTCAGCGATAACACTTTCTAACAATAAATTAAAATATCAAGCAGAATGGGCATTTTAGAGTGTTTTTCTGCTTATATTTTCATTTTTTTCCCCAACAAAATACCAAAAGTTCACTAAAACATGCATTCAGATCTGATAACTGGTGTCTTTTTTGTTAATTTAAAGAAAAAAACACGAAAGAAAACAAAAGAGACTATCCATTTTAGCAGTATTAGCATCATAGTGAATTTCTATATTTTGCCGGTAATTTCAGGTTTATTCATGTCAAAATACCCCACCCACTTTTTTCTCCATTTGGAGAGTTTTGGGCTCAACTAAAACCTAAAAGTATACATGTTTGTGCAGGATATGCATCATTGTACATTTTAATAAACAAAAATAGGTAAAACATAAGGAAATACTATATTAAAATTTTTAAAATTTTAGGTGGTACCCCAAATTTTGTCATTTTTGAGCCATTTTGCATCCGATTTTTAGCCAAAAAAATAATTCTGCAACTTTTATGCTTTAAGTCATCTTTTTTTACCGAACTGCATATATTTTCCATTTAAAACAACAAAAACAGTTTATGTTTGTGAAAAAAATATAAAAAAATATTGTAAGTATCACATGTACTAAATTTTTCAAATTTTTGGTGGCCATTTTGTCCGCCATCTTGGATTTCTAAAAACGTACCATGATTCAGACTTAACACCCTCGATTTTCTGACCTATCAGACATCCCCCTAATCATTTCTGGAGAAATATTTAGGGGACCTTTTATGCACACTCAAACCCCACCAGAGACTAGACTAATGATAAGATGCGATGGTCGATGGTAGATTGCTACACAGACGTCAATAAAATTTAACGAATGTCAGCACTCACTACACGTTATCAAACTAGAATGCATTCATTGGTCAAACATTATCGAGTGAAACAGAATAGAATAGAATAGAATATATTTTATTTTCCAGTTGTGAGCCATTGCTGGCATACAAATCGCAATGTTTATAATAGACCAAAGAGAACATATTAACAAACTTACATCAGTTTTATTAAAAACATGTGAACCAAGTAGAGGCTATGCGAATTAAGATGTATGTATGAATGTGTATTTGTTGTATTTTCAGCAGTGCTGATGTTTATGAAAGGATTTTTTTTTTCTATATGACAAAATGTTGGTCTTTCGAAAATAACCTATATGTGTGTGCAAATATTGGTTAATTAGCTTGTTACATAAAAATATTATGTTGATCATTTCTGTACTGCTGTGTACGTTTTTCAGTGTCTTTTTCTAAATTAAATCTGTTTTAACACATTGTTGATGGATAAGAATGTACGCCTGGAAATCTGATGTTTTGCTGAATATATATAGTAGCGGTGTTAAGACAACGAGAGAGGTTTCTTTAATATATGTCGCTGATGTAGACAATGGTTTATTATTTAGTGTCAGCTTAAAATTGTATCTGCTTGTTAAATTAAAAAAAGTGTATCTTGGTAAATATAATTATACTTGGAATATAGCTCATGAGGAACATTTAAGTTAATTTAGGTTCTTTCTAATATATTTAGCAATGTGTTATATGACCATGTATCAATAATTAATATGTCCGGCTATTGTCAACTTTGGAACTGCTGTTTATAAATAATAGTGAAGCGTTATCTAAAAATATATTAATCTTCTAGGTAGCATACATATATTATTTATGATTTAAATTACCCCTGTGGTAATCCGTAAAGTTGGATACGACGACTGTTCTTTTTCAGAATATTTTGGCAGGTGCCGCTCTATGTTTATATATATATATATATATATATATATACATATTCAATTATCATCCTTTGTAAAAAAAAAAAAAAAAAAGAGAAAAATTCCGATTACACCAACCATGCTTCTTCTAAATACTACTATATTATCCTCTTTCTTCTTATATTTCTTTGAGTTTGGTAGGGAGGGTCTTGTACAAACCATGGTATCATCCAATAATGACATTTAAAATAATATCATATAATGTTAAGGGCATAGGCAACAAGAAAAAACGTAACGAAATTTCCAGTGGATTAAGGATAGCAGAGCCGATATTTATTTTTTACAAGAAACACATTTTAAAGAAAATTTGAAAGAATTATGGGAAAGTGAATGGGACGGAAAAACGTGTTTTAGCGGTCAAAGCACAAATAGCGAGGGAATAGGTTTTTATTCGATAAAAACTTAGACGTTAATATCTTAAATACAACGGAAATAGTTATAGGTAGGCTGTTTGCAATAGATATAAACATAAACGGAAAAGACATAACTTTAATAAATGTTTATGGATTGAATAACGATGACCCAGTTTTATTTAATAAAATAGAAACACACCTTCAACATAATGAGGATAAAAATGTTATTATAGGAGGCGATTTTAATTTAGTCTTAGACCCAACTATGGATAAAGAAGGGGGAAATATTGATACGCATAAAAAATGTCGCGCAAAACTATTACATATGATTGACTCGTATGAATTGAATGATGTATGGAGAATTTTTCACCCTAAAAAACAAACATATACTTGGCATTCAAATACACGACCGACAGTTTTCTGCCCACTAGATTATTTTTTAATCTCAAGCAATCTTATGAATTGCATTACTCGAGCAGACATTCGAAGTAGCTATAAATCTGATCACTCAATATCTAGCATTAATATACAACTGCAAGATACACCAAGGGGTCCTGGATACTTTAAACTGAACACAAGTTTATTACTCGATAATGAATATCAAACAAAAATAAAACGTGGAATAAATGAAACTTTAGAATTGAATAAAGAGGCAAACCCAAACACTATATGGGAACTGGTCAAAGGTACTATTAGAAATAACACTATTCAATATGCAACAAAAAAAAAGAAATTGGAGGATGAAAGCCGTAAACAAATTCAAAGTGAAATTGAAGAGTTAGAACACAAATATTCAGAACTCAACGAAACCCAAATTTTAGAACAAATAAATACAAAACGAGAGGAATTAAATAAGTTTTATGAAAAGAAGACAAATGGAATAAAAACTAGAATAAAGGCACAGTATTTAGAAAGTGGAGAAAAAAATGTTAAACTACTTATGAGTCTTGAAAAACACAGAGCAGAAAGAAAAGTAATGAACAGATTAAACATAGATGGACAAGTACTTACTGGTCAAAAAGATATATTAAATGCAGAACGTCAATATTTTGAAAACTTTTATCAAAAAAGGGAGCAAGTAAAACCGAATTTCAATTTTATTCAAAATAATGTTTGTAAATTATCAAATGAAGACAAATCTTACTGTGAAGGCATTATAAAGGAAGAAGAATGTAAAACCGCAATAAAAGATATGAAAAATGGGAAAAGTCCGGGTTCAGCTGGGATTTGTTTTGAGTTCTATAAATTATTTTGGTCTGAAATAAAATACAGTCTTATAAATACATTGAACTATTCGTTTGAAAACGGAAATTTAACGGAACTTCAGAAACAAGGTTTAATAAACTTAATACCTAAAGGAAATAAAGACTTAACTAGCATATCGAACTGGAGACCAATAACATTATTAAACGTTGACTATAAAATAGCAACAAAGGTTATCGAAAATAGATTAAAAAAAGTTCTATTTAAGATAATTCATAAAAGCCAGACTGGTTTTATTAAAGGACGCTACATAGGAGAAAATATAAGATTATTGTTCGATATTATTGAATATTTGGAAGAAAGTGAGATTCCTGGCCTACTGTTTTTTGCTGACTTTGAAAAAGCTTTTGACAGTGTTGGACATGATTTTATATACCCAGTTTTAGAATTTTTTAACTTTGGTCCTATGTTTATACAATGGATCAAGTTATTTTACAGTAATGCAAAAAGTGCTATTATAAACAATGGCTACATGTCCGAATTCTTTAATGTGAGAAGAGGTGTACGATAAGGCTGCCCACTTTCTCCTTATATATTTATTTTAGCAATTGAAATACTTTCAATATCCATACGTAACGATACAGATATTGCAGGTATAAAAGTAAATGATCAAGAGATAAAACACACAATGTTTGCTGATGACGCGACCATTTTACTAAACGGGTCTGAAAAAGGTTACAACGCTATGCTAAACGTTTTTGAAGAGTTTGAACATATATCCGGCCTAAAATTAAATCTCAACAAATGTGTAACATTAAGAGCAGGAACACTTAGAACGCAACATGACTTAATTTATAGTAGAAAAAAATGTATAAAATGGACATCTGAATCGGCAAAGGCACTTGGCATAACTTTTCATGCAAAAACAGCGAACATGTTTGAAATAAACTATACAGATAGATTAAAACAATTTTACAATAGTATGGATCAATGGAAAAGGCGTAAACTATCAACAATAGGAAACATCACTGTTTTAAAATCTATTATTATTCCAAAATTAACGTACCTTTTTTCAACAATTCCAAATCCACCAGAGTACATACTTAAAGAACTAAATCAAAAATGTTTTCAATTCATTTGGAATTCAAAAAGAGATAAAGTCAAAAAGAGAGAAATGATAAAACAATATGAAGATGGTGGTTTGAAAATGATAGATATACGAATATACTTAACCTCCATTAAAGCATCATGGGTAAAAGGAATAATAGACCCAAATAATAACGGAGCGTGGAAAATATTCTACATGAAAGAACTCGAACGCTATGGTGGGAATTTAATTTTCAACTGTAATATAAATGCAACAGATATTATGAGCTTTAAATTTAAAAACACATTTTTAAATGACATTTTGAAGGCGTGGTGTACGGCTAATTTTACAAGAAGTCCAAAACATATAAATGAACAAATATTGTGGAACAATAGCAATATAAAACACAATGGTAGATCCTTAATATATCTTTATTGGATACAGAAACAGATTGTATGCATCCATGATATATATAATGCAACTGATAGAAAACTAAAAACATTAATTCAATCCAAAATGATTTTGACATACCTGCAACAGAATTTTTAAAAAACCACCAACTTATATCTTCAATACCAAAGCAATGGTTGCAAGAACTCAACGTAGAAAATGTCAACATACTAAAACAAAAAACGTTATGCGAATGCATTATGGGAAAGCCTTCAAACTCAGTTAATAGATATCTCACAAAAGTTCAAATAGATAATTTAAAAGCTAACACAAAATCGAAATCCCAAATTAAGTGGGAAAATATATTTTCACATACTGCTATGAATTGGAGGTTCATTTATAGAAACATATTTAGATGTAGTAAAGATAATAATTTACAAATGTTTCAGTACAATTTTATATATAGGAATATTGCTACAAATATTTTTTTATATAAATGCCAACTTGCCGTTTCAAGCATTTGCACATTCTGTAATATGGAAATCGAGACTTTAAACCATATATTCTGGGAATGTATGTGGACGCAACATTTATGGAATGAATGCCGTTTATGGATGGAGAGAACAGACATGATTACCGAATTAAATAAATATAGTATTTACTTTGGAGAAAAAAACAAAAAAACTTACATATGTGATTCTGATTAATTAGAACTAATATACATACACAAGAAGACAAAACACAACAAAAACAACAACAAAAACAACAACAAAAACAACAACAAAACAAACACAAACAAGGGAACACACGAAAGAACAACAACACACAGATCGTACATACAAACACAGTTAAACTGCATAATGTCATAGAGAGGACAGGATGCTCATAGGGTAGCAATTAAACCTTGTTCTAGTTCCCTGGATACTCCCGTTGCTACCCCATCCCTATCCCACCCGGGTGGGTGAAATAATTTTTAAGTGCATATGCTTTTTGGTGTACCCACCCAGTTATTCCTTCCATCCTACAACTTTTCGACAGATACGAAAATTCTGAAAGAAAATCTAAAAGAGCACACACATGAAATGGGTGGGGACGGTGGTGAGCAGGAGAGGGTTTTGTTATTAAATATTCCGAAAGCAGGCTCTTTGTAATAATGGTCAGAATAACGTTTCGTCTGACTGTTTAGTCTTATAAAAGTCTCCCCAAACTCGATAGACTGCGCCATTTAAAGCTTCTTTTTTTTAAACTGGGAGACCATTGCCCCAATACTCTCTAGAAATTACAGGTCTATTCTGCCTCTGAAATGTTGATAAATAGCCTGATATTTTTGGAATTTCATGGAAAACTACCCATGCTTCCTCGTTTTTATTGTATTTTGGACTAATGTATATATATTTCTCTTCTTTAATTATTATCAATTCTTGATTTGGCTAACTTATCTGTGGAAAGGTGCCAGCTTATTCAATATAAACATGTTAAAAGGCTTCTTCAATTATATACTAGCGTATGGTCTAAGGAAAGAGATAGACTTTTACTAAACGGAGGTAAACTGCGGACATACCTACAAATTAAAAACTAGGACGAATTCATAGATGACTATTGTACCAACTAATGTGCAAAAGAAAAATAACACTTTAATTTAATTATTAGTGTGTTTGATGCCCCTTCCCCTAGGTCCACACCGATGACGTAGGAGGAAACAAATGTATACAGTGTAATCTCATCATTTGAGACATAATTACAAACAAAATACAAAAAAAAAAAATCCTCCAAAAATCCATCCTTGGCCCCTTGTTTGATGTGCTTTTATCTTTGACAGACGATAGCATACAGCATTTAGTTATGTACAAAGGATGGAAAAAATAAATTGTAATTGAAATTTTAGTGTGTGACCTTTTGACCCTCCCCACCCCCACCCCGAGGGTCCCTGGGTGCGGAGACATCATCATAATGTTTCACTTGAGACATAATTACATTTTTTTTCTTGCCCCATGGTACCACCTTGCCCCAATGGTATATTTGACCTTTTGACCCCACCCCCTTAAGGGCCCCTGGGGGCGGAGACAAAAATAATGTTGCTCTTGCACGCCGTCATCATATGATGAAGTCATACCCTAAGTTTGGTTGAATTCCGTTCACCGGTTTAGGAGGATATGCGGTAACGGACGGACGGACAAACTGTCATAAACATGAGGAGCTCCCTTTTCAAATATCAGCAACATGTCCAGTATACAATTACAGCCAACAAATAACAGAAAATTGCACTAAAAACGTTTTTAACGAAAAAAAAGATCAGCACTCTTTACTGCATTCTTTCTTTAATACAGAACTACTTCGACTGCACCAGGTGAGCACATGCATCCGGCTGATTTAGTGTAATTAAACCTATAGGTAACTGTAAATCATTGTTAGACATACACTTGCGTGAGAAAATGATGGTATTCAATAGCAGGCCCTCCCGATACAGTTTTTGTATGAAGCCAACACATTAAAAATATAAAAGCAGCGTTTCATTAGTTGTGTTTGGTGTGTTTTTGGAATTTTTTATTCTAAAAACAATGAATTATCAACAAAGTTTTGTATTTAGGACAGCTTACTTGTTAATTTGTTGTTTTTTCTTCATAAAAAGCATAGCTGATAGTATTATATACTGCTATACCATAGATACAGTTCAATATACCAATGATTTTCGAAGAGAAAACTTACTCGGGCCTCAGATTCTGAGCTTATCGATCAAACCTGAGCTTATCGTCATGTGCCATGTTTGCAGTAAATAAGCAAGTTTTCCATGCCTTTTTTTATGGTCATTTAGCGTTTGAAATAGGTCCTAAAATGTAAAACTCAATTGATATGTAGTAAAAACCTCGGCCTACAAATCAAGAAATTGTTCTACATTAATTATGATAAACTGGTGCAAACAAAATGGTGACCAGAATGGCATCACAGCAATTTTCTCAGGCAAATTAAAAAAGTCCAAGGGCCATAACTCCGGCATTATATGTGCGATATGGATGGTTATCGAACTTGGCCGAGATAGTATTGCCATAAACATTGTCGACATGTTTCATCAAGAGTGAATTATAAATGTTAAAGAAACTGACCCGCGAATTAACAGCGAAATTACACTACAAACCATTTTATCAAAACTCTATCCAGGTGTTCGTGTCATATAATAATATATATGTGCCCTTTAAAAGTATAGGTTTATTTACGGTTTTTAAAATACTCGCTATGCAATATGCGTAAGATGATTTATGAAATGGTAACACTTAATTCGGCGCTCCAGTTTCGGGATTTGGTCCGACTTATATATATATATACGCCATTTATATTGTGTCTGTAGTGTTTGTATTCTCGAAGTTATATCACAGACCTCAAAACAAGTTTGTTGTTGTAATAAGGTATGTGGTTATAGATATAACCTCATCGTCAGGCGGTTTAGAAACGGTGTACGTCTATTGTAAAAATGTGCCTGTTGATGGCAGGAAAGTTACTGAACGGAAACCGCAAAAAGTGTCAAAAACCTGAGGGACATAACTCCAGCATGATAGGTCCGATCTGGCTGGTTATCGAACTCGGCAGATATATTATACCGTTAAACATTGACCCTAATTGTCTATAAGGTTGGATTAAACATGTTCAAGTTATTGTGGGAAACCCCAAAAATCTTCATTTTCAAATGTCCAAGGGCAATAACTCCGGCATTATAGATAACGTATATGCCCTATTCTGCATCGGGTGCATCGGGCGAAAACAACTTCTTCTCGATGAAGGGCTCTACTAGAGTGACGCTACTCGCCAAGAAATGATTTTATTGATTGAATGTTTCGCGATCTGGCTCATTATCGAACTTGACCTAGTATGGCCATTGCAAGATCGGATTATAAATATTAAAGTTATTGGTCGGATACGAAAGTGGTGACGGACTGACGGACGCAAAGCCATTGGCCCTCTGCCTGTGCGATGGACAAGCGGTGAAATCGGGCGTAACGCGTTATCTAGAAATTAAAGGGTAACGCATTACTTTTTCTGACGCGTCACTTTCAGGACTTATGATATGAACCGCCACTCATAGTGGACAGCGGTGGACACTAATTTCTTGCATACCGGAAAAGGATATCCGTCATTTTACCGGGGCTAGATTATAAGCATCTTTCATGGGTATTGGGTTCAGACAGGGAATTCCAACCCTCTGTATAAGTGTTTTAATCGGAACCTCGGCTCTCCGAGGTAGGGGAGCCCGAGGTTCCGATTTAAACACTTATATCGAGTGTAGGAATTCCCAATCTGAACCGAATACCCATGATAGATTCTTTTTCTTGCATATCAGAGACATGTTGTGCGTTGACGCCGCCAGCTACTAACGTTTTGCATGTTTTCCTGCATACCGGATGTAGGTGCGGGCGTGAATTTAATCTCGACCCTAGGGTGAGATGGAATGTCCAGGGTCGGATACCGAATTTGAGATTAGGTTGAAGGCAACTTAAGGGGGTGGTGGGTGGGGGACGGAGCACAACTTAAAAAAAGAGAAAAATATATAGATATATACACGCACACAAACACGGTTTTAGCTCTAATGATCAAAGAGCTTATGCCTTGGTGCGGTGTCCGTCGTCCGTCTGTCCGTCCGTAAACTATTTTTTTGTAGCGACTACTCATCTGAAACTACTGGATTGATTTTCATGAAACTTTACAGGAATGTTGCCCATGATGTCTAATTAATCCTAGCAAAAATTCACGTTGATGTGAAAACCAATATAGCCACCAAAGCTAAAAAAATAATTTAAAAACAAGTTTGCGGCGACTACTTCTTGAAAAAAATAAGCGATATTGATATGGGACTTTTTCTAAAATGATCAGCATGACATGTTGTTGATCCTTGTCGAAAATCATTTTGATTCTACGTTAAACATGGTTGCCAGCGGCCATCTTTGTTTCCATAGAGTTATATAGTAAAATATTGTAGCGACTACTCCTCTGAAACTACTTGACGGATTTTCGTGAAACTTCACAGGAATGTTGCTCTTGATGTCTTATTGATCCTAGAAAAATTTCAGGTCGGCCGCAAATTTAAAATGGTCACCACGGCTAAAAATAATTTAAAAAAAAAAGTTTGTAGCGACTACTTTTTGAAAACTATAAGTGATATTGATACGGAACTTTTTTCTAAAATGATCAGCATGACATGTTGTTGATCCTTGCCGAAAATTATTTTGATTGGACATTAAACATGGCCGCCAGCGGCCATCTTTGTTTACATAGAGTTATGTAGTAAAAACTTGCAGCGATATTTGACGGATGTTCATGAAACTTCACAGGAATGTTGCTCTTGGTGTCTAATTGATCCGGCCGGAAATTCAAGATGGCCGCCACAGCTAAAAATATATTTAAAAAAAAACAAGTTTGTAGCGACTACTTCTTGAAAACTATAAGGGACCTACTATTTTGATTGCTGGCGGTGGGGTGGGGTGGGGGTGGGGTTGCTGGGATTTTCCTTTCAGCCGGAATAAAAAAAATCATTTCTTTAATGCCGGTTTTTTATTTCGCCTAATACACTGGCCAGATTATTTGTTTTCGTCAACTTGAAAGCCAGAATTAATAGCGGGGTGCCCTTGACATTCCAAGGGGGTTGGGGGTATTTTGTTTTCGTCAATTTGAAAGCCAGAATTATTTGCCCTTAATATTCCAAGGGAGGAGGGGGGATTTTCCTTTCAGCCGGAATAAAAAAAATCCTTTCTTTAAAGCCGGGATTTTTATTTCGCCTAATACACTGGCCAGATTATTTGTTTATATCAACTTGAAAGCCAGAATTTTTTGTTTTTGTTTTACTATTCGTAGAATAAGAAGAGCTGTTGTAGGTCTACTCAACGTCTGCGTCGATGTTGGTTAACAGTTGTTGGCCAAGTCCTGTTATTTCAGTAACCAATGGTCAGTGAAAATCAGTACCACCAAGGACACTGGTAGACACGTGTTCCATAACACTGTATGACATTTAAGCAAAAGCATGGCCCTTTTATTACTTTGAATTTCTGGTTTAAGTTCATTTTTGACAAGTCCATTTATTTTAAGAACTGAAGTCGTGCATCAACAAAACGTCAGTAAAGCTTGGAATATCAAGGGCACTTGTAGACATATGTTCCATATTAACTCTGTATTGCATTTAAGCAAAGCTATGTTCTTTTTTAGACTTCAAAATTCTGGTTCAAGTTTTTAGGCAAGTCCTTTATGTAAATAGGTGATTGTTAATTATTAATACAACTTCAGTAAAGCGTGGATGCTAGTAGACACATGTTCCATAACTCTGTATTGCATTTTAGCAAAATTATGGTCCTTTTTCTGGATAAATATTTTCTGTATTGTATTTTAGAAAATGTGTAGCCTATTTTCGACTTAGAATTTATTTTATTTTATTTGTTGGCAAGTCCATTTATTTCAATACCCACTAGCCATATATCTCTGTCAAAAGAGCTTGACAAGTGTCATCACTTACAGACAGTCACGTGTTTCATAACGTTTTATTTCATTTTAGCCAGATGATATTTTCTTTTTCAACTTAGAGTTTCAATTAAAGTTTTTTAAGCAGCTTCATACATTTCATTGAAACTCACTGCATACATCCAATAACAATGGCAAGCCTGTAAATGTCATTTGCCCCATAAACCCCACACCTACACCACCGCCACCATCACCCCAGATCAGATAGACAAATATTTATTCTATTATTTTTTGTTTCTCTTCCAGACATTCCGCTCAACCCCACCACATCACACACACACACACACACGCGCGCACACGCACACGCACACACACGCACACACCTTTGACTCCCCCAATGAAAATATTGTATTATTTCTGTGTTTTTTTCCCTGTCGGTATCACGGCGGGTTTGTAACCAGAGGACCCGGGTTCAATCATCCGTGGGGCCACTGAGTTCCGTCGGTGTGTTCTTGGGCAAGACACTTTCCCGTAGCCTCGTCCGTCGGATGGGGACGTAAACCGGGTGGTCCCGTGTATCGGTCTATCCTCCGAGCACGTTAAAGAACCATAAAAATCTATAAGAGTAGGGCAGGTTCCCGGATTCCTATGTATCCTTCCCCCTCTCTCTGGGGCGGCTCTGAATAACCTGTACTGTGTTGATGAGCCGTTAAACAACATTCAATTAAATTTTCCCTATTCAGTAACACGTCACTTCCCCTCCCCACCTTGAAATTCATATTCTTTCTGGGGTATTGAAGGTCTTGCTTTGATATTTGGTATATATGTTTACTGACCACTCGCTCCCCGCACCCCTACACCCTCACCTCAGACACCAACACCTATTAACCTCCACCATTAAGACGACCTTGTGAATGAACTGGCACAATGGTTGGTGAGACAGAAGTGTCAGTGACTTTGTTTAAAATTGACTTTGAATAGTGGAGAATGCTGTCCTTTCGGCAGCTCTTGTTTAATACGGATCTTTCCATATTTGGTGGATAGAACTTCATGTGCTGGTGTTAATATTTAGTTATGCTTGTACTTGTCTGCAGGAAATAATAAATGATGTATATAGAATAATTAGATCGACCACCACCAATAGTCCAAACAAATTTTCTTTTTGAAAAGCTCAGTACACAGTGGAGTTATCCCATTTTCCCTTAAACCATACATTTTTGGTAAAAACACATAAAATCTACAAACAGATTGTTTATGTAGCAGCTTTTGATTATCAAAATTAAGTCATCAAATTACCTCACGATAAGGTTTCAACAGCATCCATAAAGGAGTATTGCTTGGCACAATTTGAAACTATTTAAAGGAATATTTAGTACTCAGTGAAGTGTGCTTATAAACATCAAACATTTTTTTAATTAAAGCGCTGTTTAAGCTGTCCTACACCCTCAAACATTTGCCTATGAGAATACCAGCAAAAAATAGGGGGCATTTTTTTTGTGTGTGAGTATAGAATGGCTAACGGTTAATTGTAATAATTAAATAATGACTGTCCACTGTGTTTCTCAGTGAAATTGGGGAAGGGTGGGTTTATCTACAATTTCACTGTATATTAAACAATAGAAAAGGCATAGAAAATGAAATTATAATAATATGTTTCATTTGTTTTGTTTCCTTTTTTCCTTGGTTGGGGGAGTGGGGCGGGTCGGGGAGTGCCGTGGGGGCTAGGTTGGTATATACCCATTCCGCTGTGCGGGGGAGGGGGAAAATGTCCGCATATATTGCTGCAAGAGCTGATGCGACCATAACATGAACGCCGGCCATTATCTCCGATGACGAATAAGCGCGCCAAATGTTGCATCAGATGGCGATTGTGAGGGTCCGTCTAATTTGTTACACGGACCCTGGATGGGATCAGTCATTTATATAGAGTTTATATCTGAATTGCTAATCGATGATATCACTGATTCGAATAGGTGATATCACTCATTCCAAATGAATGGGTGATATCACCTATTGAATGGGTGATAAATCAGTGATATCACCTATTGGAATGGGTGAAATCACTCATTCGTTTTGAATAAGTGATATCACTGAATGAACCAAATGGTATTAAAAAGTAATACGGCGCCCCAAAGCATTGCATGTGTCTGAAGCTGCTTCTTAAGTCCACTTACTTGTTGGTGATACTCACAAAGTCCATCGCACAAGTACCAGGACCCTTGTATTGTAATACTACCACGACCACTGCATACCACATTGATTACTAACATGTTCAAAGTACATCACATGTATAACTATCATGGCTACACTTTACCTCATTTTCTACTACCATGACCACTGTATATTGCAAGTATTACTACCACGACCACTGTTTATCACATTTATATCACATTTAGTACTACCATGACTACTAAGACTAAATACCACATTTATTACTATCACCACATTCATTACTACCATGACCACTGAATACTCCATGTATTACTACCATGAGCCACAGACCTAATAACAAATTTATAAATATGTCTGTGCATGAGCTATGCATACTACATTTATTACTACCATGCCCACTGATACCATATTTATTAATAATATACCTCATGTCAAACACCCATGTTAAATGTCCATAGACTGTTATTTTCCCATTTTCGTAATATCTCATATCGCTTGTAATGTCTCCATGGAGTGAGTCACTGAATGATAGTATTTTTTTGTAATGTGACCCCAGTATAATTACTGTCTTATAATTGTGAAGTCAAAGCAAGTTTATAATTATGTATTGGGATGAGTGTATGCAAATCATCTTCGGAAAGTTGTGCAAACTGTGTCAGCTATTTCAGCTCGGCCGGAAATTCAAGATGGCCGCCAGAAATAAAAATAGATTTTTAAAAAACAAGTTTGTAGCGACTACTTCTTGAAAACTATAACTTCTATAAGTGATAACTATAACTTCTATAAGTGATATGGGACTTTTTCTAAGATGATCAGCATATGTTGATCCTTGTCGAAAATCATTTGATTGGTCATTAAACATGGCTGCCAGCGGCCATCTTTGTTTACATAGAGTTGTATAGTAAACATTTGTAGCGACCACTCCTCTGAAACTACTTGAAGGATTTTCATGAAACTTAACAGAAAATGTTGCTCTTGATGTCTAGTTAATCCTAGCAAAATTTCAGGTAGGCCGGAAATGCATGATGGTCGTAACGGCTAAAAAAAGATAAAAAAAATTGTCGCGCTACTTCTTGAAAACTACAATTAAGTGATATTGATATGGGACTTTTTCTAAAATGATCAGCATGACATGATGTTGGTCTTTGTTAAACATTATTGATTCGACATTAACATGGCTGCCAGCGGTCATCTTTGTTTATACATAGAGTTATATAGTAGGCTAAACACTTGTAGTTAATACTCCTCTGAAACTGCTTGACCGATGTTCATGAAACTTCACAGGAATGCGGATCTAGCTATCAAAACCTATCAGTAGAGCTTCAAGGTCATTGACCTCTTGGGTTGTAGGTTGGCCTTTTAGGTTGGGGTGGTTGTGGTGGCGGGAGCGTAACTTAAAAAAAAAAGTTTGACAACTAAAGCAACAACAAAATAACAACAAAGGAAAATCGCTATTACAAATGGATTTTCATAACTTTTCAGCCTTGGATCCGCCCCTGCACTCCCATCCGCCGCTGTCGTTTATAGTACGATAACGAAAGTAGAAATAAAAAGTCAACTCCGGCCTCCTGTATAGATCTGCTGTTGCCAAACAAGATTAGAGTTTGATTAAGTTTGATATTTAGCTGCATGTTTTCAGAAAATTGCATTTCAAATCGGCGTTGAATTAGGTTAGGCGCCTGTAAGTAGGTTAGCATTATATAACACGCGCGTTAATCGACATCCGGATCACCGCAGCCATGAAAAGGTAGGCACAAACAGTTAACACATGTTTAATGAGTTGTGTTGATTATTATAATCGGCATGTTTACTGGCTGTTTACTGTATGCATTTGTGTAAACCTTGGGGGACTATTGGGCTTGCTGTGGTGAATATATAAGCCCTGCTGATTGTTTGTAACTTAGAATAGAATAGAATATTTTTTATTCAGAAAACCAGTGCATACAAAAGGTGTCTTCCCTATATAGACTATATTCATTTAACAAGTAAGATAAATATTTTAACTATAATATAACAACAGAACTTTTTTATTGATAATGATGAGGTTATAAAATTAAACTAATATTACATATTAGTTTACATTCTTTAACATTAACTGGGTTGGGTAATTTATTGTTTTAAAATAGCAAAAGTTGCATCAGAGTTGGTACACAGATCAGGAATATTAATGTTATACTGACATCAGGGGCGTGCCTGGGCATACGCACTGACGCACGTGCATACAGGCTATTAAAGAAGCAAACGAATAAAAAAGGCTAAAAATGCGAAAAATGCAATAAAAACTGAAGGTATAGGGGGGTTAGGCACATTTGTGAATCCAAAACTCGATGGTGCATATACCTAAATTAGCCCCAGGAAGGCCACTGACTGTTTAAATAACGTTTTCCTAAGTTCCGTAATTTTTTACAAAAAATAATAAAATGTACTTTATCTTCAATTTGATTATATATAATGCAAAGTCTGTTTTCAATTGATAATTTAGGATTAAAATAACGACCACTGATGTTCAGTTTTAAAGTAAATTGTGCACACTAATTTTAATTTTTTTGTAATTAATTTAGGGAGTCCAAATGACAAATAATTTTGTGCAATAGCCCAAAATTAGTGTAAATCTTAAAAAAAGTACGAATTTTATTGTCGTACAATTTGCTTAATTTTAGCAGTGATACTTCTGTGAGATTGTTTATGATTTTTTTTAGCATCCAATGGTTTTGGAGCATCTGTATATTCATAGATCTACATACACCTGTATATCCATGGTATATTTATTCCAAGAATTATTAATAAAAGAATACCATGATCTGTGACCTTCATTGAATAGGGCCTTATCAACATTAAGTAACTTAGTAAGTGCATAGATCAAGCATAAATCCTTTGCGGACCTGATAGATGTTATTATCATCTTCATCATTAGACGTGAGAATCATGGCTCTTATGGTGGTATGTATGGTATAGGTACACACGATTCAGGCAGCTACTTCATCATGGTGGTAAGTATGGTATAGGTACACACGATTCACGCAGCTACTTCATCATGGTGGTAAGTATGGTATAGGTACACACGATTCAAGCAGCTACTTCATCATGGTGGTATGTATGGTATAGGTACACACGATTCACGCAGCTACTTCATCATGGTGGTATGTATGGTATAGGTACACACGACTCTCGCAGCTACTTCATCCTGGTGGTATGTATGGTATAGGTACACACAACTCTCGCAGCTACTTCATCCTGGTGGTATGTATGGTATAGGTACACACGACTCTCGCAGCTACTTCATCATGGTGGTATGTATGGTATAGGTACACACGGCTCTCGCAGCTACTTCATCATGGTGGTATGTATGGTATAGGTATACATGACTCTCGCAGCTACTTCATCAGGGTGGTATGGTATAGGTACACACGATTCTCGCAGCTACTTCATCATGTTGGTATGTATGGTATAGGTACACACGATTCACGCAGCTAGGTGGTATGTATGGTATAGGTACACACGACTCTCGCAGCTACTTCATCATGGTGGTATGTATGGTATAGGTATACACGACTCTCGCAGCTACTTCATCAGGGTGGTATGTATGGTATAGGTACACACGATTCACGCAGCTAGGTGGTATGTATGGTATAGGTACACACGATTCACGCAGCTAGGTGGTATGTATGGTATAGGTACACGACTCTCGCAGCTACTTCATCAGGGTGGTATGTATGGTATAGGTACACACGATTCACGCAGCTAGGTGGTATGTATGGTATAGGTACACGACTCTCGCAGCTACTTCATCAGGGTGGTATGTATGGTATAGGTACACACGATTCTCGCAGCTACTTCATCATGGTGGTATGTATGGTATAGGTACACACGATTCACGCAGTTAGGTGGTATGTATGGTATAGGTACACGATTCACGCAGCTACTTCATCATGGTGGTATGTATGGTATAGGTACACACGACTCTCGCAGCTAGGTGGTATGTATGGTATAGGTACACGATTCACGCAGCTACTTCATCATGGTGGTATGTATGGTATAGGTACACACGACTCTCGCAGCTAGGTGGTATGTATGGTATAGGTACACGATTCACGCAGCTACTTCATCATGGTGGTATGTATGGTATAGGTACACACGACTCTCGCAGCTAGGTGGTATGTATGGTATAGGTACATGATTCACGCAGCTACTTCATCATGGTGGTATGTATGGTTTAGGTACACACGACTCTCGCAGCTAGGTGGGATGTATGGTATAGGTACACACGACTCTCGCAGCTAGGTGGTATGTATGGTAAAGGTACACACGACTCTCGCAGCTAGGTGATATGTATGGTATAGGTACACGATTCACGCAGCTACTTCATCATGGTGGTATGTATGGTTTAGGTACACACGACTCTCGCAGCTAGGTGGGATGTATGGTATAGGTACACACGACTCTCGCAGCTAGGTGGTATGTATGGTATAGGTTCACACGACTCTCGCAGCTAGGTGGTATGTATGGTATAGGTACACGATTCACGCAGCTACTTCATCATGGTGGTATGTATGGTATAGGTACACACGACTCTCGCAGCTTGGTGGTATGTATGGTATAGGTACACACGACTCTCGCAGCTAGGTGGGATGTATGGTATAGGTACACACGACTCTCGCAGCTAGGTGGTATGTATGGTATAGGTACACACGACTCTCGCAGCTAGGTGGTATGTATGGTATAGGTACACGATTCACGCAGCTACTTCATCATGGTGGTATGTATGGTATAGGTACACACGACTCTCGCAGCTAGGTGGTATGTATGGTATAGGTACACGACTCTCGCAGCTAGGTGGTATGTATGGTATAGGTACACACGACTCTCGCAGCTAGGTGGTATGTGTGGTATAGGTACACGATTCACGCAGCTAGGTGGTATGTATGGTATAGGTACACGACTCTCGCAGCTAGGTGGTATGTATGGTATAGGTACACACGACTCGCGCAGCTAAGTGGTATGTATGGTATAGGTACACGACTCTCGCAGCTAGGTGGTATGTATGGTATAGGTACACGATTCACGCAGCTACTTCATCATCATCTGTGATCGTCATGCTCCATTGACAGACATTAATCAGCATTACCGTCATAATATCATACCACATCATCATAATCGTCATCATCGCCACCATCATTACCACCATCATCCTCATCACCACCACCTGAGGCTGAACATCATTTACAGGTGCAGAACCATGATTTGGCTATTAGGGTCCTGGGTCATGCCCCCATAGATGTTTTTTTTGTCTCCATTGAGTGAATTATCTACATTACATTTGGTGAGTTTTTTAGAATATATTAATAGTTGTAATTTAAGCCAATGATGAACAACCATGGTACCGGCGCTTTACCTAAAATCCGACAAGTCCGGCTTGCCACTGACTGCACTGACTGCACTGACTGAATATACGATTAACACCTAAGGACATAATCAGTTCCTTCCGTGACATAACAGCATGTGCAGTAGCAGCAGTAAAACACCATTCATTCATTGCAATATACACGTATCTCCTGCTTCTTTAATTGGTCTTGAAACATAATTGAAATAATAAGTGTAATGACCCAGCGAATCCTTCTCTGCGGTATCACTATAATAGCTGCTGCCGTGTGCGATGATCATAATTTGTTTAAGAGCTATGAATACTTTGTATTTCCATAAATTTAGAAATATCATGTAGAAAATTTGCACTTTCAAAAAAAAAATGTTATCATGGTATGAATTAAACCATGTCTTTCTAATCTTATTACAAAGTCCTCTCTAAAGCAAAAACCATTTGTGTGCATGTTGAAGTACGTAATCTGTTGTTTTCTTTAAGAATTAATTGCATAAAAATTTAAAATTTGCACTTTAAAAAAGTGTGAAAACCAAGTCGTGCACTCAAATCTCCATTTAAAAATGTTCTTCGCATGCTTTAAATCTTAATTTTTAAGACTTTCAGAATTTTTAGTTTAAAAAAAGTTTTACCAGGCGTGATAAGCATAGGTTGCACTATGCTTGCCATATTTTTTTTTAAGGCCCGAGTTTCTTTCCTGGCCAAAGAGCTGTTAAAGCTGCATTTGTGGTAGCTTTTGGGTTATAAAACACAATATAATTACGTTGACAAACATTAAACAACTACCGTTACTGAGTATTTACTAAATAGAAACAAGAAGTTTTGACAGAATATATTAGCGGTACAGACAAAAAGGTATCTAACAAGTCTACTTATTTCACAGAACAATAGGCAGTGTGGACCCCCATGAGCACCGGTTGGAAATACACGGTCTGGTGACTAACCTAGAGAGGGGTCTAGTCATCATTAGGAGGGAAGATGACTTCACACGAGAATTTGAGGCGATGTTTCCGAGAATTGACGATGAGATTATATTGCACAAGGAAAGGTTGGCGGAGAAGCACCCCATAGTGGTAGTGGGTAGGTTCTTGTATAGATATCGGAAGTATTTTGTAGCAGATTTTCATCTTACTCCAGAAAATGCAGAAATGATCACAATTATTTGTTTGTTTGTTTTGTTTGTTTGTTTGTTTGAATGGAGTTTTACAGCATATTTATAGCACATTTTAGGCCATATATGATGGTCATTTTTTTGTGGTAGAGGCTGACCACCCCATTTTTCCTGGGTAGAAGCAGTACTGTATACCTCCCGCCATCCGTAAGAATCTACACCTTCTCACAAGTTGAGCTCCCAGTGGGATTTGAACCTGCAGCGGTGAGGGGCGAAAAGGTTTATTACGCAACGTCATTAACCCCTCGACCACGGAAGTGCTCAGAAATGGTCACAGACATCTATTGTCTGTGTTCAATATGTGCAATTCAGCCAAGGTTTAACATGCATAAACTGCATATAGAAGAAAATTGTCCTGCCTCAACCAGATCTTGAACGTATTTTTAAATACTTAAAGTGTCTTAAGCTGCAGAAAGTGCAGACCCTAATATTTTAATTAAAAATGGGATGTACTTTTCTTGCTTTCATTACAAAAAGATACGGAACAAGTTTTGAATAATAGAAACGCTGCATTTTAGCCGGTTATAGTACTATTGCAATAGTATCACAATAGCAGATCAGCAATAGCAATACCAATCAGCATTAGCAATACTATTGCAATGGTAGTTCTACCAATAGTAGTAATCGTATCGCAGTATTCAAACAACATCAATATTACCTCTACTTCCACTTAATTTGGGGATGGCTCTGAAGACCCTAAGAATGAATTAACAGGGCTTTTTTCAAAAAAAGTGGGAAAAGGCCTAGGCCTGCTGATTTTGGGAAAAAGACGTGCGAGGTTATCAAAATTGGGGGGGAAAAAGAGCGTGATTTTCGCAATTTAGGGGATCTTTTTTTAATGGGAAAAAGACTGGGATTTTTTTCCCAATGTTTTTCCCAGTAATGGGGAAAAAATAGAGCTTTTTGCATTTGGGAAGAAGCCGAATTTCGGCCTTACTTAAATAGCTTAAAAAGGGTCTGGTTAATGAAATGTGCTGATTAGCCATTAAACAACAATTCATTCAATCAACAATGCATACATGAAGTTGCATTTGAAAAAAAAAAAAAACTTATCTAGCTCTTTAAAGATCTGGATTTTTCTACATAACTTGCATTTGTTCAATCATTAATATTAATTATAACAATGGTATCAAGCAATTTTTTGGCATATTACTAACGGTTGATTAGATTGCACTGATAATATATTTAAACCTTAAGAAGAATACAGTAAGAAGGAAAAGTGAAAACTCAACATTTTATTTCATTATATTCAAGCAGTTTTAAAGTAAAAATGATACTGGATAAATACAAGAAGAAGCTAATTTTAATGCTTGACAACAACTTTAAGATTGCCTTGTGTCCCTTTAACTGGTCTTGATTTCAGGTGAAACCAGCAGCGGGAAGAGTTCATTTTTAAACCTGATGCTGAAAGAACCGTTACTTCCGGTTGACCATCAGCATGCCACGGCCGGAATTATTAAAGTACAAAAATCCGAAAGGCTGGCCGTCATTCCAAAAGGCAAAGACCCCATAACTCCAACGGATAGAGAAACACTAAACAAGAGAGGAAAAGCAGCCAAATTTGTGAGAGAGACGTTGACACGTCTGGTGATGTCGGAAGAAGGCGGTGCTGACGAAGAGGTGGACAGAACTCATACTGAGATTGACGTACACTGGCCTTTTGAAAATAGTATTTTGGAGGTATTTAAGTGCTATTATTACAGATTATAAGAATCTTTTTTACCATAGTTCTAATGGTTTTCCTTTGTTTATGATATAATTTTCATAAACCTGAAGGTCTGAGCCTAAACTGTGCTATAAATGCCAGTATATTTCAGCCGCGCTATAAATGACAGATTCGGCAGTTATACCATGGTCTACTCAATTTTACGCGCACGCATTTGTAATGTTTACACACAACCTGTCAATCATAACGACTATACCATTACCAAAACAGCACTCCTTGACACTGCATTTGCCCAATAATATACAAAGGCGATTGGCTGCAATAATCAAAACATGGGTCATGCTCATGCCGCGTGATAATGCTATTTCTTGATTGGATCGAGCTGTTATGTTTACTGAAAACTGCAACGCCCTAAACTTTCTTGCACGCACATACTTGGATAAATGGCTATGGTACAAAACATTTATAGCATATTGTTCTCGTATGCAATTTATACTGCACTCTCGGGCCTATGGCCCTCAAGAAGCAGTATAAATCACATATACTCGAAAAATTATGCTATAAATATTACTTTATCTTTTATCCGGTAAAGATCGGGAATTGCAACACGAGGTATAATTGTTTTTATTAAAACAGATTCTTTTTCTGGCATATCATCGGTATTTTGTGCATTGACGTGCCAATACACTAATGCTTTGCATGCTTTTTTACACGATGACGTGATGGAACTGTTGACATTATTGATGTCATTGTTGATTCGAGTGACTTTTATCTTCCTCCATTTGTTAGATCAGTCATTCCATCATCCATGTAAAATGCGGATAACCTTATCCAGTATGCATGAACATGTTTTCTCGATGTAAGAAAATTTATAATCACTAAATATTAATACTTAAGTTACTAGGAACACAAAAATAACTAAACTGTGACATTGAGTCTTAACGTCAATAGTCCTGAAGACGTTTTTGTCCGAGAATGTTTAACTAGTGAAAGCAAAACTGATTTAAAATGTTCTTAAAGGGAATATAGCGACACAGCCAAACAATCTTTATTATTGAGAGTTCTCAAAAACCTGGAAAATGGTGAAAGAATTATCAAAATCGGATGATAAACAAAGAAGATATGATCGTTTGAATGTTCCGTGAAACGGATATGGAAGCCACCATTTTTAGAGCTATGACATCACAGTTCTAAATGACCATATATGGAATATTGATAAATATGCAAATTTACTCATTTATAGGGGAAACAATTAAAGTAACTGTCTGAAGAATATGTATAACTAATGTCAATAATGCTTTATATGCCCAGTTAAGGAGTTTGCATTCATTTGGAGTGATTTGCTTTGCTTTAAATGATATTTATCAATATATTACATATATGGTCATCTGGAACTATGACGTCAGAGTTTTCAAAATGACGGCTCCCATATTCATATAAGTACAACCTTCAAATGGTCATATCGTTTTTGTTTATCATCCGATATTGATAATTCTTTCACGTTTTTCATAACTCTCAATAAA
This sequence comes from Cyrtodaria siliqua, assembly GCA_037043455.1. Taxonomy (NCBI): domain Eukaryota; kingdom Metazoa; phylum Mollusca; class Bivalvia; order Adapedonta; family Hiatellidae; genus Cyrtodaria; species Cyrtodaria siliqua. Next base: position 106,441 of record JAWPHD010008244.1, read on the forward strand.
AGAGCTCATATGGCTGTGTCGCTACATCATTGTACATTCCCCTTAATAGAGGACCTTACATTAGTGCATGTTTAATATTGTATTTATTAAACGAGTTGGATAAAATTATATGACGATCAATTTTGTCCAACGAGTCTAATAAATTCAATATTAAGGCACGAATTTGAGGTTCTATTTAGCACAAAACTCAAAGAAAGAAAAGCTTTGTAAGCAACATTTATTAGAGTAGCTGCCTGTATATATTAACGTTGTCGTAGGATCATGTATGTTTGTATGATGACATCATATGCTGACTTAGTCTTCTGCATCGATTTCCATACTCCAGTATTTTAGCGGTTACAGAAATGGACGAGACAATTCCGATGTATTCAGAGCGGAACGGAAAAGACCGAACGATAATTCAGCCTTCATTTGCATATTTATTTCACTTATGTAATATGTGGAATATATCGTGGCTGTATTACACTTTCAGACTGCAAGTTACGTGATAAATACTTAATCTAACTGCTGGGTTATATTGAAAGGATTGTAAAGAGATCCTTCACGAGATGGTATGCATGCGTGTTGTTATTTTCAAAAAAGAAAAATGACCACATGCCTACCGTCTTGCGAATGATTTCTCCATAATTGAACCTGAAGTTTTAAAGTTACAATACAATAAAGGGTCAAAACTGTTGAAGTTGTACAAATACAGAATTGACAGAGTTTAACTAATCAGAGCTGGCCGATTTTAAGTTGCATGCACAATCAGTGTAGCACCGTAAAATTGTGTATTCTACAGAAATTAGGGAAAGCCTTTTGGGAATAAACAGAACTCCAAAATCGTGATTTTTTATGGATTTGAAAATTTTGGTGTCAAAACATTATTCTGAACGCTATTACCAAAAATTAAATTTTGGAATGTTTTACAACAAACCCCTCCACTGATCCTTACCCCATCCCCTTTCACTTTTATGTGGGAAACATTCGAAGGTTTGACAGGCGTAACAGCCATTGTGGATGACATATTAGTGTACGGACGTGACAGACAGGAACACGATAGAAACCTAAAAGCAGTAATAGAAAGGTGCTGTGATCGTGGTATCAAACTCAAGCTGATAAGCTCCAAGTTGGCATGACTGAAATCTCATATTTTGGCCATGTGTTAACTTCAAACGATCTACGACCCGATCCATCAAAAATCTCAGCGATACGAGACATGGATCCCCCCCCCCCATTCTTATTGCCGACCCATAACATAACAGTATGTTTTTGTGTTTTTTATCGTTATTCAAGAATTGTACAAGTTATTTATTTTTCTTCTAGGATGACGTGACAATTGTAGACACCCCAGGGTACGGCGAGACTGAAGTCATGAAATCTTTGTTGATGGGATATCTGCACAAGGCTGCCGGGTGTCTGTATATTGTGAATGCTGGGAATGCTGGCGGAATACAGTCAGACAGAGTATGTAATTATATCTGATTTGTATAGGAAATACTGGAAAAGAAAAGCTATATCTACTCGATTGCTCTACTGCAATATCCCAGTGGGAGTTATTTCGCAGTACGGAACATTGCTCGGCCTTTTCCGTCAGTGGCGGGAACGCCAAATGACGTTCCGATTGTTTTACGGACGTCGTCGTCAGATTCTGCCACTAGGGAATACCAATTACGGAAATTAACGAAAATTTACAGTTCCACTTGTTTTGTTTGTATGACGTAACGTCGTCTTGGCGTTCTCGAGCAAACTGGTGTAAAAAGGCGTGAATCATTAGAAATATTAATACAATATCATTTTAAATTATGTAATATATAGTTTAATAACCAGTGTTTTTGTGATTCTGAAAATATCTCCCTCGGTAGAGCTCCTGATATAAAAACTCGTCCTTCGCACTCGTTCTTATATTGGGGCCATTTCTCTACCTCGGGAGATATTTCCCGTATCTCAAAAACACTGTTTATTAATCTCTATTTATGGTCAGTGCTGGGAACTCTGACATAAATATTTACCACATTTCCAGTATATATACCAAGTTCTCTGTATATTTATTGTTCCCATTATATTTATCATGTTCCCATTATATTTACCATGTTCCCAATTTACAATGTTCCCAGTATATTTACCATTTTCCCAGTATATTTACCATATTCCCAGTATGTTTATAATTGTTCCAAGTATATTTACTGAGTTTCCAGTATATTTAGTGTTCCCAGTGTATTTACCATTTTCCCATTTACCATGTTCCAAATATATTTACCACGTTCCCAGTATATTTACCATGTTTCTTTTATATTTACCATGTTCCCATATATTTATTGTGTTCCCAATATATTTACAATGTTTTTGGTATATTAACCATATTCCCAGTATAATATGTACCAAGTTCCCAGTATATTTACCATGTTACCATTTACCACGTTCCCAGTATATGTTCCATGTTCCTAATTTACCATGTTCCCAGTATATTTACTATTTTTCCAGTATATTTACCATGTTCCCAGTATGTTTACTATTTTTCCAGTATATTTACCATGTTCCCAGTATATTTACTATTTTTCCAGTATATTTACCATGTTCCCAGTATATTTACCATGTTACCATTTACCACGTTCCCAGTATATGTTCCATGTTCCTAATTTACCATGTTCCCAGTATATTTACTATTTTTCCAGTATATTTACCATGTTCCCAGTATGTTTACTATTTTTCCAGTATATTTACCATGTTCCCAGTATGTTTACTATTTTTCCAGTATATTTACCATGTTCCCAGTATATTTATCATGTTCACAGTATATTTAATGAGTTTCCAGTATATTTACCATTTTCCCATGAACCACGTTCCCAGTATATTTACCTTTTTCCCATGTACCACGTTCCCAGTATATTTACCATGTTTCTAGTATATAATAAACCATCAACCTAAGAATATGTCAATAATATTCTCATTGTTTTGTGTATTTTGAGCTTGATTAGAGATACGGTTAAACTGCAAAATAACGAGTGTAAATCGTCTGCTCTGATTGCATTAACATATTTTAAAACTTTTAATTCAATGTGTTTTCTTAGAACTGGGTATATAGGATTTTATTAAGTACTTCGAATTAGTGAAGCTTTCGATGTTCCTAATTCTAAAATATGCCAGTTAAAATTCATGTTTTACTAGCATTACCACTACAAATGCATTTGCAATTTATTTTTTCGAAATATTTAATGTTAACACTGAATTACAGTTACTTGAATTTCAAACAATATTCAATGTAAAGGGAGGTAATTTAAGATTATCCATATTTCATTTTTATATAGACGGAAAATCGGCGATAAATGGGTCAAATTTTTATGTTTTTTTCTATTATTTCATACCAATTTTAAGAATTTTATATCTTTAAGCGATCTTTGACTCATGTTATGTGTTTTATCTGTACATTTCATGTTTTCATATAAAATGTAACAATTTGAACAAAAAATAAATGTTTTACAAACTACGGGTCAAAACAAAATACTTATCATATATCTATTCTAAAATATATTTAAAATAAGAAAATTTGATACTTAGCAATTTTGTTCAGTGTATTTACCATTTTCCAATATATTTACCATGTTTTCGGTATATTTACCACATTCCAGTATATTGACCAAGTTCCTAGTCTCGGCCAGCTAGACCGTATCATGCATGTCTTACTTGCAGATACCGGTCTGGGCAGATTAGGCCAATTAAAATGCCCACTAGAGATTAGCCCAATTTAATCGCGCGTTCTTTACACGTGCATAAAGTCAACGTTTGCGTGATGTCATGTTGTAAATAAACGTACGTCAATTGTTGATGTACCAGTTATATTTTTTGACGTCACTTGCTGCTCCTCATTAGTTCAAAACAAGAAATTCATATTAAATTAACTTGAAAATATGTTTTTTTTAGTCTCATAGAATCCCTCAAAATCTCGCCAAAATTGCCCCAAACGTGAGGGGCCATTTCAAACATCCTATTTCCCCAGACCCTGGTTCTGGATCCGTGTAGCATAACGTAATGAAGAAATCAGAAGCGGTAACCGCCTCACCATGTTCCCAGTATGTTTACCACGTTCCAAGTATACTTACCACGTTCCCGGTATGTTTATAACATTCCCAGTGTATTGACTATGTTTCCATGACAGCTAAAACACATAATAAAGGATCAGCATGATTACTGCGATACACACAAAGTTCAGCTGATGGATCCTAAACGTGCGCTGTTCATCTTCAACAAATGGGACCAGATCCAACCTTACAATGAGTATGATGATTACGATGACGATGGTGACGGCTCGGGTGACGGCTCGGACGACGGCTCTGGTGACGGCAGTCGTGGAGCAAACAGGTAATGAGTGTTACCTAAATTGTGCCAATCATTTTGGTGAAGAGGGTGTTGTTATTTTTCTTTTTTTCTTGAGTGAAACTGGCACTGTATGCATGTTATTGCTTAAATATCCTTCATATATGACACTATGGATATCTTGATTATGAATTAAGAATATTAGGAATGTATTAACCAATGAGCATTTGTCAGATTTGTAGTATTGTTGTGTATGGATGTTTGCGTGTGTGCGCATGAGCATGAATGTTTTTATATACTCTGTAAAAGAAGTTTTGGACCATGGCAGTGTTCGAACCCGTACAATGATCGCTGAACCATGACATTCGACCATAACCCTTATTATCTCAGTTGATAATTCACAATAGATCAACAATCAACAATAATTATCGTTTACAATGAAAGCTTGCGAAAAAATAATAATCTTTTTATTGCTTCCTCGAATGTGTCCGTAACTGATACTTTTTATGGACTTTGCAACATTTTTTACAGACCCTTTGTATGTTCGCGATATTTTTTAAAAACCAAATCTTGTTTGGAATTTAATGTTTCTGGTACAAAATTAACCGGGTAGGGTAGACCTTGATTACTAAAAAAAGATACTTAAATTTTGTCCACTAGTTTTATTTTTGTATGATTTTATATATCCTGGTCCAAAACTTTTTTTTACCGAGTATATGTATTAATAACTGTTATAGCATTATTGTTCGAAGGCCACATTGAAAATAAGTGTAAGTATTTTATAGGCATAACTTAATGTGTTTTAACCATCGTTAAATAAAGAAATTATTATTATTATTGTTCTTGTTGTTGAGGGTTTGACATTGCATTTTACTGATTAAGTAGAACATTCATTTAAATCCCCACTCCCCTTCTTGCAAAACCTAATTTGTTTATACGCCCCTAGGACATTATGTTGTCTGTGCGTTTGTTTGAGGGCTGGCGTGGCGCAGTCGGTAGCGCGGCGGATTTGTAACCGGAGGCCCCGGGTTCAATCCTCCGTGGTGCCACTGAGTTCCGTCGGTGTGTTCTTGGGCAAGACACTTTCACTTAGCCTCGTCCGTCGGATGGGGACGTAAACCGGGCGGTCCCGTGTATCGGTCTATCCTCCGAGCACGTTAAAGAACCATAGGAATCTATTCAATAATAAGAGTAGGGCAGGTTCCCGGATTCCTATGTATCCTTCCCCTCTCTCTGGGGAGGCTCTAAATAACCTGTACTGTGTTGATGAGCCGTTAAACAACATTCAATTCATCATGATCCCTGCATTGTTTCAGGTGCCATCTCGCTCACATCAAAAGAGCAGTGGCAGAAAAACAATAAACTTGGCTCCAGCATAAATGGAGTTTCTACGATAGAATTTGCAGCAACTCTGCAGTTCAGGGTGAGAAGGTTCTAGACCCATTCTCCACATTTTATCTCGATGTACATGGAGAATGAGCCTGTCATGTTCATTCCTGTTTGACGCCATATAACCTTTCATGTGTTGGTGCACCTTAAAACCCCAATTCAATTCAATTCCATTGGTTGCAGATATATTTAAGTTCATCTATAATCAGTGATCGGTCAACCAATGTATTGTTTTTCACCCACAAGTCTTGTTTTATTGTTTTTACAGGACCTGCTGTTTATGAATCAGAAATTCTTTTTTAAAAAGTCCTCTGTTACAGATATCAAATTTAATATTTTTAGCCACTTGCTAAAAAATGGATGTGTGAAGGTTTTCAATTTTCTATTTTAATCAAGGTACTTGCATTAATAATTTAAAACCTCGATTCATTTTAGAAGAATTGCATGTAAATAATGACATTTTCACACTCAGCTAGATCAGGGCTTTATATGACATTCATATAAAGCCCTGGCTAGATGCAGGAATGTAAAAATGTGTAAGTATACTTACTTATATCCAACTATTTAAGTTAGATAAATATGTTCAGTGAGTAAATGTAGACTGAGATCTAGTGGGTTTCTTAGTTCAGTGAGTAAATGTAGACTGAGATCTAGTGGGTTTCTTAGTTCAGTGAGTAAATGTAGACTGAGATCTAGTGGGTTTCTTAGTTCAGTGAGTAAATGTAGACTGAGATCTAGTGGGTTTCTTAGTTCAGTGAGTAAATGTAGACTGAGATCTAGTGGGTTTCTTAGTTCAGTGAGTAAATGTAGACTGAGATCTAGTGGGTTTCTTAGTTCAGTGAGTAAATGTAGACTGAGATCTAGTGGGTTTCTTAGTTTAGTGAGTAAATGTAGACTGAGATCTAGTGGGTTTCTTAGTTCAGTGAGTAAATGTAGACTGAGATCTAGTGGGTTTCTTATTACTTGAACTATTTAGCATGTGCTAATATTTTCTATGTGCAATTTGCAAAAATCTGCTTGCATTTAGCAAGTTAATAAGTGTTGAATTCATAATTTTTCATTGCAGAGATGTTGAGATTTTATCTTATTTTCAGTAGGTGATAAAATTTGTGTTACTCGGTTTTTATCCTTAGGTTCTATGGTAAAATAAAAATCTTTGACCAAGTAAAAAGATGATAATTTTCAAGATTTTGATTTTGAAAGATATGTATGTTGAATCAGTTTGCATGAATGTGCATGAAATAAGCAGGGTTTTAAAAGAACCACATTGTAGATACCTTAATTTTAACAGTAAACTTGGTTGAACATCAAGGATAAAGACCGAGGTTATCACCTACCAGAATGAATTAGGTAGGTCTTATTTCTGGTCACTGATTGGTCAGTTTTATTGATGATGCTCTATCAAAATTATGAATTTGAACCCTGTGTTTGGTGGAGATATGAAAATTAATAAGATGCTCGTACATCCAAGAATTTACCAAATCAGAACAATCAAATTTTCTGAGCTTGTTTGCTGAAGATATGTAGATTATTTTATTAATTACTTAATTATGATTGGTAGAATGAGCAAAACTGCGTTGATACATGGTGTTTTAAATTTCGTAATTCATACTTTTATTGTCTAAAAAAGCATTTGAAAATATGATGATATCATTGTGACAGATATAAATGGCACTTGTGCAGAAAGTGTTGTCCTCGTTATTTAAGAGGCTCATGTTTGAAGAATTTTTACTTTTACGTTTTCTTACAGTATGATTAGGGGTTGTTGCAAGGTTCCAGGGAAAAAATAAAATTTCTTGACAAAAAAATGTAACAAACTTAATTTTTACTGTTTTACATATACATGTATATTTTCTAATTTCAGTCAGATTGGATCTGCCCAAGAAAGTGTTTGGAACAACAATATAAAAAAGTTGACATCCACTTGGACAGAATTCCGACCAGAACAAGCCATGAAGTTCAGCGTTATGCAAGTGAGCAGTTCCTGTCAATGGACCTTTTTTGTGTCGCCTGCGCAGCATGACAGACACTTAGGGATCACTTTGTCCGTTGTCCATCAGCGTCATCCGTTACACTTTAACGTGCAACCTAACCTTGGCTATAACTTGAAGAAAAGTATTTGACATATGTTTATGAATCTTCACACACATCTTTATCTTACCTCAAGGAATGTCGTTAAACTTGTCAAATAACTGACTTTCATTTTGGCAGAGTTATGGCCCTCTTCATAAAACTTTAACCCGCAACATTGTTTGTTTGTATGGTGTTTTTCGTCATGTAAGGTTAATTATGACAGTCATTTTTTTTTGTGGTGGAGGCAGACCACCCCATTTTCCTGGGTAGAACCAGTACTGTACACCTCCCGCCATCTGTAAGAATCAACAAAACATTGACCTATGGTCAGGCAACTTTATGCAGTTCCTCCTTATCAGTTACCCAATGCCTCTTTGGATAAACTAACAATATAAAAAAAACTGGCTCCATAATTCATAAAGGATTGCACCTCCGGTCTTCAAACCTTATAGTTAGATTGTACTCGATGAAATAAGCACACAGCAGGTGACACAAGTGTTCCGTGGAACACCCTTCTAGTTTTGCACTGAACAACCAAGTGCCTTAATCTTTGTATTTAAATATGAACTATCATGAGCATTTAAAACTACATGAACACTGAAAAAATGCAAAATAAATTCTTATACGACAGTTCAATTTTTTTAACATGTAATAACATTAGTGACGTTATTCATTGTTCAACGGGAAATATGCAAGATGCCCAATTGTATTTACATAAAAATATCACTAGACTCCTTATTTCAGTTTGTTTGTTTGTTTGAATGGTGTTTTACATCATTATAGCACATTTTAGGCCATATATGATGGTTTTATATGTAGTATAGGCAGACCACTCCATTTTTCCTGGGTTGAACCAGTACTGTATACCTCCTGCCATCCGTAAAAATTGACACTTTCTCACTTACAAGTTGAGCTCCCAGTAGGATTCGATCCAGCAGCGGTGAGAGGCGAGAAGGTTTACAATGCAATGTTGTTAAACTCTTGACCACAGAGGCACTTTGTGAATAAATAACAAAAAATGACATATGATAAAAAAAAAAGGCGTTTCTTTTCATGCGAAAAAATACTGAAACTCATTGGATAATCGTAAGATCGCTCGTCATAATACTCATATATTTTTTTATATGAAATGCACACTTGTGTTAGATCCTCTACACAGAACTTGTGCCAACATGTTTGTTATAGAACAAAATCGTCTACATGTATCTCCAGGCTAGAGGGAAGGTGGAACCCTGCATTGGTGTGGAGAAGGACCAAGAAGTGGCGGCGAGAACAAAGATTGTGGCGGTCATAGAAAACAGTCTGGAGTATGGACTGGACTCGACGAAAACGTACGTACCAGTTGTAAATGAACATTTAACATAATTTTCAATAAAGGACAAGGTATGATAAGGGGGTATTTTGGCCCCCAATATATTCAAAATACAAAAAAATAATATTTACATATTATCTGTTGTGCATATTGAAGTAAATTGATCATATTCTATCTTCAAAATATATTTTTATTTATTTATTTATCTAGAAGAATTAATAGGGTTTCAAAAACGGCATTTTTGTTAATTTTATTATATTTTGTAGATTTTGGACTTTTCTGGGCAAGATTTTGATCCTAAAAATATAGAGCGCACCTCCGAGCACACTGTTTTTTGGCTGATGATGCATCCCTATCAAGTACCTAAAATCAGCTGTGCTCGAGGGTGCACTCGTGCATTAAAACTTTCAATATTGGGGGCCAGTTTTGTCCCTTATCATACCTAGTCCTTTGACCTGGAGTGTAGGTCAGATAACAATGTAGAACCATTATCCTGATGGTGAAACCAGGTGACTTTTTGAGTGTTCACTGCAAAATTTTTAAACAAAGCGCTCGGTTAAGGTATGTGTGTGCTTTATAACTTTTTTAATAGTCCTCCCAAAATGTACTCGGTCATATGCTGTCTTTCATTTCCAAGATTTTGGGACGGCTTATCTCAGAAAGTACTGGATAAACCAAATTGCCTTTTGCGTGCACATAAGTGTTTATTTATCCTCGCTGTATTGCACTAAGCATTTTAGCGAGCAGACAACGGTTTAAAGTCTCATCCGAAGGACTGGTAAGGTAGGAAATACTTTTGAAATAATTCGATAATTAACCTAAATTCGGTCCTGGCTGGGATTGAACGCGCAATCCCTGGGTTACTAAGCCGCAATGCTAACCATTACACCATGGCGCTACCTATTAATTGCCTTTTGTGGTGGAGGGAAGAGCTTACTTTGTAGGGGTATGTGTGCTTTAGTTAAACAAAATTTGTTAAATATTAAGAAAGTTGAGAAGCAAAAACATACCTGAATCGAGTGCTTTGATTTTTTTTTGCTGTGAACCTGATTAAAATGTCACATGGTTTCGCCACCATTATTATACAAGTTGAGCTATTGTATTCGACCAGATTACTGAGAAATAGAGCTAAATACACATATAAATAATGTTGACATCAACCAAAAAGCAGTACCTACTTTGTCTTGAAATCTGCCTAAACAAGAAATAATATTACTATACTAATGGTGTCGCCATGGTGTAATGGTTAGCAGCTCGACGTTCTGTCCCAGCCAGGACGGAATTTGGATTAATTCTCGAAAAACTTGAAAAAGAATTTCACACCCGACCAGTCCTTCGGATGAGACTTACAACTGAGGTCTGCTTGATAAAATATCCAGTGCATTACAGAGAGAATAATAATTGAATTGGGTTTTAAGGCGCACCAATACATGAAAAGGTTATATGGCGTCTAACAGGCATGAACATGCCAGGCTCATCTTCCATGTACATCGAGATAAAATATGGAAAATGGGCCTAGAACCTTCTCACCCTGAACTGTAGAGTTGCTGCAAATTCTATCGTAGAAACTCCATTTACACTGGAGCCACGTTTATTGTTTTTCTGCCACTGCTTTTTTGATTGCAAACGCATTAACAAGCTCTGTTTACTTTCAATGTAACAGGAAACCTCAATAATCGCCCATGTGAGGTGTTGTAAAATCATTGTACTACTATTTCGCTTACTCGTTAGGGATTGGTGCAATTCGCAGTTTATGTTACGAAAGTTTTTCATGTGATGTAAACATTATAGTATGTTTGTTTCATATACATGTGTTTGATGAAAATTAAATGTTGAAACCTATTGTATTATTATTTGTTTTTATATTAAAAATGCGTACTGGTATGCAAGTAGTATCCGAACAGCAGTAGTATCCGAATTTCCGTCAACAAACGATGTTCGTAGCTCTTCAATAGAAAAGATCAATTTAATTTAATACAATGATACAATGTTCATCATCAGAAGAATCATCGTATACGAAAAAATAAAAATGTACCGAAATATAAATTATTCTCTTCCCAGCACTCGTTTTCCCGCAGATTTGCGCGTGGGGAAGTCTCGCGCTAACTACGCCTGCGCAGTTATGT